>JAWQEG010003836.1:0-182021 GCA_033782935.1 Petrolisthes cinctipes | reverse complement strand
GGCACAATCATAAGATGTACCATTTACTATAGAAAAATACCAATGAAATTTTTACTAGAGTGTCAAAAAGAAACCTGAAATATATCTCATTAGACCAAATTGAGATCATTTTGCTTTATTTTATTACACAACTATTATATCATTCAACAGTTTGACAGCTTACAACATTTGAGAGTATGCCTAGACAATTTCATATACCAGTCTCATAACCATTATATACCCGATGGCTAGTATTTAAAATGGTTACTTCTCTAGAATGTTTTAAGTTTACAACTTGAACAAGGAAACTCAATGTCTGTAAAGTTTGACGCCTCGCTGGGTAATGGGACCACTAAACAGTTCTTGGGATAAGTAACCCTTTTGACATTGAGATAACAACACGCACCAAGAAAACCTCTTCCTGTAGAGGAGTTTGGCATGAAAGGGTATTTTTTCTCTACAGCTCTCTGAAATCTACTACGGGTAATAATAGTTAAATGCGATTGTCAACTGTGAAGCCGTTATTCTACTTGGGTTTCTTAATTCTTTAAAAGTTTTGGCCTCCTCTTAGTATGCGCTCTGAAGGAGGTAGAGAAGGAACAGGAAGAAGAGCAGGAGAAAGTGAAACAGGAAGAAGAGAGGTAATGAGCTTAAACTTGATGATGAGGGAGGACTTGAGGAGAGGAGCTATCACATGAGGGGAAAGAGAGAAGGGAGGTAAAGGACAGGTGATATAAAAAGGAAGTTAGGAGGGGAAGGGCAAGAGGAAGGGTCATAAGCAGGGAAGAAAAAGTGGCGAGAGAGCAAGAAGGGTCACCTGCATATATGAAGGGAAAGTTACAGCAAGGGGAAGGAAGAAGGGGAAGCAGGACCACATGAAAGGGAGTAAATAGGGAAGGGTCAATGTATCCATCCTTATCTAATGATGATAATGGGTGTCGTGCGCTGGGATCATCTCCAACAGATTGGCCAATTACAGAATAACACGTCACGCTAGGCCACACCACCTCCACCAATCATAACAACTCTCCCCCCACGATGCTCAGTTTTTCATTATCTATCCTTTGTCCTTTCTGTGTTTTTTCTGACGGCCTGTCTTTGTGAAAATCTTATTATATCTTTTGCTCATTACGATAGTAGCCTAAATCAGTTCAGACGTTGAACTTAATTATTTTTATGTTCACAATCGGCGGAAATTTATAACGGGTTCTTTCATCTCCATGTGTTTGGTCAGCATTATAAAGTTTTCAGTGTACCTATTACTGTATTTGTACCTTGGCTAAGACTAAATGGTTGTCCTGTCCTTCTAACATGGGGTTACAACTATCACAATTACCATAAAAACGAATGAGCGTGTCTTCACCAAACACGGCCGGATGTACCATTTGGTGACTGCCTGCTTCCCGATGTTGCTGACATTAATTATAGGTGATAAAGCCTGATGAGTTTGAATCTCCTTCCCGATAAGCTACTAGGTTATTCTTAGTTTTCTTATTGTTTTCTTCTCTCATTTATTATATTAACATTTCCTTCCCCTTACGTTGTTTTTTTTTTTTCCCGACTTTCTGCTATAGTTTTCAATTATTTCCTCTTTGTTATCCATTTCATCCTCATGGTTGGTCGAGCAGGGGAGGGGATGATATTGTTTGGGAAAAGTTCAAAGGGCAGCTAAACAATTGAAGAAGTCGAGAGCCAGATTATTCTCGTGATAACTTCAAACATCTCGCACACAACATTAATCTCGCCACAAGCCAATTCAAACGTACACCATTTGAAGAGCAAGAAACAAGACTACTCTATGCCTGGAAGACCCTGTAGGACGAAGGAGAAGTGAAAGCACACATAAAGGAAAAAGAAGGAAAGAAGGAATACTTGAAGAATTGAAAGGGAGTGGCTCTGGTTCGAAGGGGCGTCAAAACTCATAAAGTACTGCCCACGTTACCACAAGCACTACCCAGATGTACGGGGCAATATAAGTATAGTAAGTCCAAGAACAGCCAATCCCTCAACTTTTATACAAACGCTTATTTAGTAAAATGAATCTTGAATGGTTAAAACTGGTCTGTAAACAAAAAACGTTGTGCATATAGACAAATTATTATTTCTGTATTCTTCAGTTATCTAGGTATTAAAAATAATTTTTTTCCCGAAACATACTTCAGGTTATTGCACAGTGCAACTTCAGTACAATTATTTCATATAATTATCTTTCAACAAGTAAGTTTTAGCCAGTAAATTATATATAAACCTAACCACAAGTCTCATGTTCCATTATTATTATTATATATAAGTACAGTACAAAACTTTGACAAAAACTTCAAAGTCAAGAACAAATTTTACATAACACCCTATTACTCAAGTTACTGAACTAAAACATAGCTTATGTTTCATGGCTTCTGGTACCAATTACCATCATATGACACATCTACTGTACAATCACTATACCATATAAATCTGGTACAATACCTATAGTTTCATAATGCTGAAATACACAGTCATTCAGCAAAGCAAGTTTTTGTCACCATTTTATTTTCGAATTAGAAACCGGGTGTGTCTGATTACCGATGCAAGAATATTATAGTCAATATAACCTCTACCTGACTGCAATGATGCATCTACAAATACTTTTTTGTTATTTTTCTTTCACTGTAGGCGACGTGGTTAATCATATTAAATTACCATGTCACAGATTTAACGTGGTACTTTTTTCACTACATCTACTGAATTAATTGTCAAAAGTAAGTATGATTTGGTCTCACCTCTAGGGTAGTAAGGTGTATGAATACAAGTAATGTACTCAAATGCATTTCAGAGTCTAAGTTACTTTGGGTAATAAGTTACATCTATTGAAGCAAAACGTATTTTGGCATAGTTCGAAAGATACAGTTGCCTCCAATGATATGACAAAGAACTAACTGAAGGGATCGATGAGAACCAGATTATTATTATGATTAATGAAAAAAGAATAAACGCACACTCGGACTCCTCACTAACTTCTCGCCACAAACCAATCTAAGCATACTGAGTCCAAGGCCAGCCAATCCCACCACGCCAAGCCACGAGCAAACCTTTACACACAAACCTCCACTAATAATGTCTCTTAAACCGGGTTAAACACAGGCTCATCAACCCAATGTCTGAGGGAGGATATTGGATGACCTCTTGGCATCCTGAAATTCACCTGCAGTGTGGGATTAGCGTCAGTTACCCCATGATACGTATCGCACACTCACCACCAGTAAACGTTCAGGCAATATACTACAGTACAGTAAACGTTTAAGTTTTTCTATGACAAAATAAAATTATGAGGGTATTGACGTTTTCTCATATCTTATGCCTTTACCAGGACAAAAGAAATATCCTCATAATAAACATCCTTACCTCATACCATTATAATTATTAAGTATCTAGTATCAGAAACGACTGGGAACCAAAAAGCGCTTGTAGTACATTTCTCAGTCAGGAAGGGTGTGATTATAGATATGAAAAGTCTTGTCCCTCATTAATGTTACAACACTCGATCAATCCACACGAGAATAAAGTTTCAGTGCCTGATGGAAGGGCAGTGGATGATGACTTTCTTTCATTCCCTTCTGCTTCATACTCCCTCTGCCTCATACCCCAACTTGCCTCCCTCCCTCTCTGTTTGAAATCCTACCATTCCTTCGCCTCCATCCACCCACTCTATCTGATATTCTGCCCCTGCACTCCCTCGCCTCTATCCACCCACTCTATCTGATATCCTGCCACTCTATTGCCTCCATCCACCCACTCTTTCTGACATCATGCCACTCCTTCGCCTCCCACCCACTTTGTCTGAAATCCTACCACTCTCTCGCTATCTTCCATTCACTCTATTTGATATCCTGCCACTCTCTTGCCTCCATCCACCCACTCTTTCTGACATCATGCCACTCCCTCTCCTCACACCCCACTCTGTCTGAAATCCTACCACACCCTCTCCTCCCACTCAGGCCTTCCATCTGCCTGTCTGCCGTCCTCCTTCTGACAAGGTTTCTTCCTCGTCGTTCCTCCTGCATGACTCTTTATCGACTGACCGTACTAAGAGTCTTAATTAATGAGGAGAGGCAGCCACTAGGGACGGTACGGAGGCCATGCAGAGAGAGAGAGAGAAAGAGAGAGAGAGAGAGAGAGAGAGAGGAAGAGAGAGGAGTCGAGAGAGAGAGAGAGAGAGTGAGAGAGAGAGAGAGAGAGAGAGAGAGAGAGAGAGAGAGAGAGAGAGAGAGAGAGAGAGAGAGAGAGAGGAGAGAGAGAGAGGAGAGAGAGAGAGGAGACGAGGAGAGGAGAGAGAGAGAGAGAGAGAGAGACGAGAGAGAGAGAGAGAGACCGGTAAGAGGAAAATATATCAGAGGGGTGGGGAATATTAAGAGAAGGAAGAGATGGGGAAGACTGGTATGTGGAAGAGATAAAGAGATGTATCGTATATGAGGAGAACAGGTTACAAGACATAGGACAAAGGCAGGGAGGATAGAAGAGATGTAAGAGGGAGAGGAAGAGGCAAATAGGATAGATTGAAATGGGAGAGGATAGTGAGAGGAATAAGGAAAAAAGACTGGTATGAAAGTAAGGAGAAATATAAACTGTGCAGTGAAAACTTGGGTTGTGGAAGGATACGGAATTCCTGGTTAACATTAATAATAATAATCATATTTACAGCACCAATTCTGGTACTGCCGACGATGCTAACCTTACAACTGTTGACAACAGTTGATGATATTTCTTCCAATGCTATTACAAAAATTCTTTTAACCGGATGAGTTCCTAGGAGGGGGCGTGGCGGAGAGGGACTTCAAATGCTGTCAACGACATGTGCCGGAACCTGGCAACATTCACACAGGACAAACAAGTGGTGCCCGGCACTACAAACCCAGCCACAGTTTTAAACGATTTTGACCTTTTCAGTCACAGTGACCTGCATAAATGAAACTTGATGAAAAAGTATAAATATTGCAAATGCACCTATGCTGGTAGAATTTTGTAAAATTATCGTAAACCAATTAATAATTCCTTGAACTATGCCGTAACTACTGCTTTTGGCCTTGATATTGATATTGATTTTGATTTGAATATCCAAAACAATATTGGATCATGTAGGATTCATTCTCCACCTATGATGTAATTTTGTTAAGATTTCGATTGACAAGTGGTCTCGTGAGATTATATGAGAGTACTCTAAAGCAAAAACGAGTGGGGTCTATTAAATTGTCCATGGTGTGTATGAGGTAAATCTACTCTATAATTTCTAAGCAGTGCAAACTCTATAAAAAATCATAAATCACCACAAAGTCATCTGGGACATTAAAATCCCGTCTCAATACCGGCAGCGGTGTGTTAAGGAAATAAAACAGGAAAGGAGAGATATGAGGGTGTTGGTGGACGTGCAGAAATGTCAGAAGCAAAGAGGGAAAGGGTGACAGAATCCTTGAGGGTACAGGCAGGAGAGCCTGGGTACGAAGGAAATGGAGAGAGATTTGGGAGGAGTGAAAGTGGTGAGATGTGGAGAATGCGGGAAGGATGGAAAGGCATGAAGGGGAGGGAAGAACGGGAGAAGACGGAGAGAGGAGAGGAGGACTGGAAGGAAGAAGAAAATGAGGAAGGAAGGCAAGGAGGTGCATGGGGAGAGGGATGTGAGGACAGGCGTAGGATTATAAGAATGGAGAGAGGCAGGAGGGGATGACAGTAATACAAGGGTGCATGGGAAGGGGCAAGCTCCATGGGTTGGGTTAGGTTGCCGTGGAGGAGTGAAGATTTGGTGAGGACTAAGGGAGTTATCGGGAAGGCGTGGGGGGATCAAGAGGGCGCTGGGAAGGTTTGTTGGCCTGGGGAGGAGAGGCAGGCGGGAACACAAACAGAAAGAGGGGAGGAAAACAAGGGGGGGAAATGAAAAAGGAAGGGAGGGGGGAAGGAAAAATAAGAGAGAAAGGAAGAATGTTACATAATTTATACTCACATGTAACAAAAACACAAATGCCAAAAATACAACTGCAAAGGTAAATCTAAACAGAGACCGGTTTAAAATATTCGTACTGTACCCTGAGAACTTGCAGACATAAATTTTTTTTATAATAATATAACATAAGGATTCATAATGGTTGTTTTCCAGTCACCGGGAAAAAAGGCATGAGAAGGGACGAGGTGAAGGTGAGGCAGCGTGAAAGAGACGGGACGGAAGATAAACTTAAAGGGCATATAAGGTAAGGTGAATTAAGTCTGAAGGAGGAACGATGGTTTGAGAAAGGACAACAACAGAAGGTAACTGATAGAGTATGAGACAGTAAAGGTTAATTAAAGAAGAAGGAAAGGTAGCAAAGAGGGAAGGCAAGACAGCGGAGAGGAAGGGGAGTTGATCTGAAAAAATATGAAAGGGAAGAGAGTAGAGAGGAAAGGAAAACTGAAGGGAAGAAGGTGGATGATAAAGAAAGGGGAAGAGTTACTCATTACCCGAATACTCTCATCGGCCTAGAAGGTATTAATATCTAAGCTAGCGTGATGGTGCAGGGAAGGAGAAATTGAAGAAAAAAAATGGTTAGTTGAAAGACGGAGGTAAGGGACAGTAGACAAGAATGAGAGGAAGACAGAGTGAGTGGAATATGAGGGAAAGAAGGAGGGAAATTGTTGGATGGGAGAATGGAGGAAGGTAGAATTGGTAGAATATGAGGGAAGGAAGGAGGGAAATGGCTGGTTGATAGAGGCATTGTATTGCAGACAGGAAGGTGAGGACGAGAAGGTAGGTGAATAATATATGAGGATGAGAAGGAGGAATGGGTTTGGATACAGGAACACGGCTGGGTGGTATGAGTAAGTTGAAAATTATAGGGAAGAAGAGAAGGGCAAAAGTCGAACTGCGAAGGAAATAATTGCAGTATATCTCTGGTGTTCTGGTCAAGAGGTAGGACTTGTAGAAGGTCAGAAAATTGTCTCTCTTCTGTTAAGTATTTTCGTATTTGTAAACATAATTATTCTGCTGCTTCTTTTTCGATCGAGGTTGCAAAGTAATTTTCGGAGAATGATTAACACAACGCTGTAACGTAAAAGTCTTTCCTGTGCGAAATAGCATGTCAAATAAACTCGGTAAGTAAATTCAATTATTCACGTGTGAAAAGTTGTTGGTGCAAACTGAGACATGAGTGACATACTGACATTACCATTTACTCCCCAGACAACAAGAAAGTCCCAAAGGAAAGCATCGGACTTACAATAAAATTTTTTAATATTAATACCCGGTAGCTACAATTTTCCTTAAAGCACCTCAGGATACTTGCAAGCAATATTTAAGTAAACTAACACAATTACTGTACATGTCCACCATTTCTCCCAGTACATGAAATTAATCGATAATATTGTTTTATATAGTTATCATCGTTCTTTGGGTATTGTAATAATTATGATAACTTAGCTTTTTCTTTTCTCTCTTCTTGTCTTTGTTCTCATTTTCTCTATTCTTCCATTTTTCTGTCGACATAGCTATCTAGAATCTATCTATCTACCTATCTACTGTATATCAATCTTTCTATCTATGGATCAAAATGTGTATATACCTCTCATACACTTTGTCAACATCCTCTCCCCTTCATTTCCCTCTTTAATTCCTTCTCGCCACCCTCTTCCTTATCACACCCCTCTCATCAACACTTCTATTTATACATCTTTATATCCGCCTTCCTGTCCCCTTACCTCTCTCTCTCTCTCTCTCTCTCTCTCTCTCTCTCTCTCTCTCTCTCTCTCTCTCTCTCCTTGCCCGTTATCCTCTATTCTGCTTCTTGCTATTTATTTTTATTCCCTTTCGTAAACTTCTCTCTCTACCTTCTCCTATTTTTCCTTCCTTCACATGCGTCCCCTCTTTTCTTCCTTCCGTGTATTTTCCTCTTTCCTCGTAACCTCTTATTCGTCTTTCCTCTCCTTCTTCCTTCTATATTCCTGATTCTCTCTAGTTTTCTTTTACCTCCCATCCCCTTCCTTCATTCTTTCCTTTATCATCACTTCTCTCCTTTCTTCTTTACCATATCACCTTATTAACAGGCTTCACATCTCCCCTCCTTTCCCTCCTTCACTCTTATTTATTTTTATTCATTGCTTCCTTCCTTCCTTCCTTCCATCATCTCTTGCAGTTCCTCTTTCACCAATTTACCTCTCTCCTCACGCTTTACCCTTATCCCCTCTCTCCCTTCATCATCATCATCTTCTTCACTCCTCTTCCTTGGCTCTTACACACACGTATTTTTATCTTCCAGTTACGCATCTCATTTTTACTCGTGTTGCCTTGTCTCATATAATTCCATCTCCTCCTTGTATTGTACCTTCAGCATCTAACTCTGCCCGTCATAATCAAAACACGTATAACAAGAACGACGATAAGAGGGAATGAAGGATACGAGGGATAACTGTGAAGAAATACCGTGAAAGGAAAGGAATATATCTGAGGGAACAAAGACAGATATAAAGCAGCGAAGGTAAACACTAGATTTAGATAGAGAGAGAAGAAAAAAGCTAATGAAAGACGATGAACTGATAAATAAATGTCAGGAACGAATAACTATAAAATATGATCTCTGTACACACACATACATATATATATATATAT
The DNA here is from genome assembly GCA_033782935.1 of Petrolisthes cinctipes. Lineage (NCBI taxonomy): Eukaryota > Metazoa > Arthropoda > Malacostraca > Decapoda > Porcellanidae > Petrolisthes > Petrolisthes cinctipes. The sequence goes on along the minus strand of JAWQEG010003836.1, from coordinate 173,440 downwards.
ATATATATATATATATATATATATATATATATATATATATATATATATACACAAAGACATGCAACGCCCTGCGAATTTTCACCCAGCTGCAGAGAGAGAGAGAGAGAGAGAGAGAGAGAGAGAGAGAGAGAAAATGAGGAAAAAACACCATGGTTCAGGTGTAATGGAACCGAAGATAAATAATATAAAGCTAAGGAATGGTACTCAGAGTGTTTTTTGATACATGTGGCTTTATGATCACTAAACATATATATCGTGGACTCTGGTCTACAATATAATGCCTTTGGTACTGTAAATTAAATTGCTTCAGAAACTTCCGCAGTTTATATGAGATCATGCACTTTATTTCCATTTTCTTCACCGCAATAATCTCTCTCTTTCTCTTTTTTTTTTTTCTCTCTCTCTCTCTCTCTCTCTCTCTCTCTCTCTCTCTCTCTCTCTCTCTCTCTCTCTCTCTAGTACATATCCTCTTATTTTTTTGTTCCCTACACTATCATCAACCCTTCCCCTTTACCCTCATGCAATCTTTATCAGTGCTTCGTCCCAATTCTAATTAACCTCTCTCTCTCTCTCTCTCTCTCTCTCTCTCTCTCTCTCTCTCTCTCTCTCTCTCTCTCTCTCTCTCTCTCTACTCTCTTCCCCATTCCATCCTGCCACCACCACCACCAACACCCAAACTATACCACCTAAACACACACACACACACCATCACTTCCCCCTTCTGTTCTATCTATACTATGCTACAATACAAACACCTACTTTACCCCACACTCCACACACACTCTTCCCACCTCTCTTCCTCTTTCCTACGCATTCTTCCCCCTTCATTGTACACTTTTTCCCATCACTCCACCACTTCCCATGCTCTCCTCTCTCCTTCTCTCTCCTTTCTCCTTCTCTCCCTGTCCTCCTCATTCTTCCTCCATCATTGTACATCTCTTCCCTATCACTCCACCACTTCCCATGCTCTCCTTCCCCCCCCCCTCCACCCCAACCCCCTCCTTGCCCCCCTCTCCCCTCCCCCGGTCCGTCGCCCTACCACTACCCCCTCTCCCCCCTCCCACGGACCCTCCCACCAACCTGCACCACCACATAAACAATTGTGTGAAAGTACAGTAGCCTGATCCACTTCCTCCAATACACGAACACTCTCCTTCTTACTTTGTTCCCACGCTCTCTCTCTCTCTCTCTCTCTCTCTCTCTCTCTCTCTCTCTCTCTCTCTCTCTCTCTCTCTTTACTTCAAGTCTATTTACCTCTCTGTGGTCTCTCCCAATCACTTTCTCCCATCTTTCTTTCTTTCCTTCTCTCTTTCCTTCCTTTTCTTCCTTCTCACTATCGATTTCCTCAGGCGTTGCAAACTTTCCTCACCCCTCTCTTCCAACCTTCCCTTCCCTTCCTCCTCTTCCTTTTCACTCTCTCCTCCTCTCCTCTCCTTTTCACTTTCCCCTCATTTTTTCCCTGTTTTCTCATTTTCACTTTCTGCCTATCCAATCATTTTCATTTCTCCTTTCTTTTCTGTCTGATTCTTTAGCACACTACTCACCTTTCTCTCAGATTATTTTTTCTCTCTCCCTATTCCCATTTCTCTGACTCCTCCCTCTTTCTTCTCCTCCATTGTTCTCTCTCTCTATATATATATATTTTTTTCTCTCTCTCCCTTCCCCCTTCTCCCTGCTCCTCTCTTTTCTTCCTCCTACCCTCACTATCGCACTTCCTCATATCTCCTCCCTCCCCTCTTCTCTCTCTCTCCCTCCCCCCCCCCCCCATCCACTCCAGTATTCTGCGCCTCGCCTAAATGAAGGAAGGGAGGGATGGATGAAGGAGGGGAGGAAGAGAAGTAGGGAGATAGAATGTGGAGAGAATAGGAATAGAAAAGGAGTAGGTGGACAGAGGCGTGGTATGGAAGGAAGGAAGGAAGGGAGACTGTGGAGAGAGAAGATGAGAAACGGAGTTGGATGGAGGAGGAGAGAGAGAGAATGGGGGAAGGGGAAGAATGTGGAGAGAATAGAGAGAATAGGAAAAGAAAAAAGATGAGGTGGATAGAGGTGTGGGATGGAAGGGAGGAGGAATGTGGAGAGAGATGATGGGAAAAGAAAAGGATAGAAAGACAGAGGTGAGAATATAAAGACAGAATGGCAGAATGAAGTTAAGAAGGAAGGGAGAAGAATGAAGGAAGGAAGGAAGGAAGGAAGGGAGAAGAATGAATGAAGGAAGGAAGGGAGAAGAGTGAAGGAAGGAAGGGAGAAGAATGAAGGAAGGAAGGGAGAAGAATGAAGGAAGGAAGGGAGAAGAATGAAGGAAGGAAGGGAGAAGAGTGAAGGAAGGAAGGAAGAGTGAAGGAAGGAAGGAAGAAGAGTGAAGGAAGGAAGGGAGAAGAGTGAAGGAAGAAAGGGAGAAGAATGAAGGAAGGAAGGGAGAAGAGTGAAGGCAGGAAGGAAGGAAGGAAGGAAGGGAGAAGAATGAATGAGGAAAGGAAAGGAGAAAAGTGAAAGATGGAAGGAAGGAAGGAATCAGGGCAAAGAAAAATATTATAATTATAACCCGAGACAAGAAAGAATGTGAGTTAAGCAATTAATGAGAGATATGGAATGTGGGAAAAGAAGATAACTTGGGATGATGAGGAAGTGACTGGAAGGAATAATGAATACATGAATTTAAGAGTATGTGGATGAAGGAAATGAGATGAACTAACCAAGAAAGGAAGGGAGGAAATAACTGCATAAACGAGTGAATGAGAAGGAAGAAATAACTGCATAAACGAGTGAATGAGAAGGAAGGCAGGGAAGAAAATTATAATGAATCAAAGAGAGAATGAGAAGAATGAAAAGAATGAAATACTAATGAATGAAGAAGTGCTTGTAGGGAGAGAATAAGTGGATGGATGAGTGAATGAGAAGAATGAAAGGAATGAAATACTAATGAATGAAGAAGTGCTTGTAGGGAGAGAATAAGTGGATGGGATGAGTGAATGAGAAGGAATGAACGGAATGAAATACCAACGAATCAAAGAGAGAGCAGGGAGAGAATAAGTGGATGAATGAGTGAATGAGAAGAATGAAATGAATGAAATACCAACGAATCAAAGAGAGCAGGGAGAGAATAAGTGGATGAATGAGAGGAATGAAAGGAATGAGATAATCAAACGAGGAAGGCAGGAGGGATAAAGATGGGAGAGAATAGACGAGTCTGTCTCACATTCCACGGGTTTAAATAATGCCTAAGGATTTCTCAAGTCAGTCCCTCTCCTCCTCCTCCTCCTCCTCCTCCACTCAATCCTATTCTTCTTCCTCCTTCTATCTTTAATTTACATCTATACATTACTTTCACAATCTCTCTCTCTCTCTCTCTCTCTCTCTCTCTCTCTCTCTCTCTCTCTCTCTCTCTCTCTCTCTCTCAGCGTCTCTGATTGATTTGATCTTAATTAGAAGTATGTGCTGAGTTCATTTTTCTCTTAGGTAAATATTAATAACACAGAAAGCTTTAGTGTGCCGAGGTATCTAACACTAATTGGATTATAAACATTTAATATTCCATTGCCTTTCCGTGGGAGTGACATTTTTGAGGGGGATTTGGTAATGTCAAAGATTTAATATTATTTTTATATTATTTTTTTCATTTTAAGCAATCTGTGTGCGTGTAACCTGTGTATGTATAATTGGTGGGTGTATGTGGGTTATTATATATGCGTGTGTATATACTTGTAGAGTGTGTATGTATAATTGCTGTATATATATCTTTGTGGTGAGTGTGTATCACAGTGTGTGTGGGTATCAGTGCGTGTGTGGTGTGTGTATGCTTGTGTATGTATGTGTGTGCTACAGTCATACCACAAGCATTTCATTGTGGTCGATAGGATAACATTTCATCGTTCTCTACTTTGATGTGTGGCAAGGAAGAAGGTGACCCATGAAAAGCAACAAAAAATACCATAAACTCGACTCACTCACTACATGTAAAATACTACCTACGTAATCGTTAATTTTTTCTATCTATCCATCTATCTATCTATCTATCTATTTGTCGTCTCTCCATCCATCTCTCCATCCAAGTCGTGGCCCACATCACTAAACTTTTGCAACTCCAGCCCCACCATCCCTGCCACCCGACCCCAGCACGCAGGAGGAGAAGGGAGGCGATGAGGATATGTGTGTGTGTATGTGGCAAAGAGGCCGAAGAGAGGCGAGAGGACGTGTGTGTGTGTGTGTGTGTGTGTGTGTGTGTGTGTCAAAGAGGCTGAAGAGAGGCGAGAGGATGTGTGTGTGTGTGTGTGTGTGTGTGTTAAAGAGGCCGAAGAGAGGCGAGAGGATGTGTGTGTGTATGTGTGTGTGTGTGTGTGTCAAAGAGGCCGAAGTGAGGCGAGAGGATGTGTGTGTGTGTGTGTGTGTGTGTCAAAGAAGCCGAAGAGAGGCGAGAGGATGTGTGTGTGTGTGTGTGTGTGTGTGTGTGTGAAGCAAATGTTAGGAGTGAGGAGATCAACATCGAATTTAGTATGCTACGCAGAAGCAGGTTATCCATCACCCACCGACTTGGTCAAACATAAACAACATAAATTTCTTGTGAATACGTGGGAAGAACGTTCCGATGTAATTGATGATCCTGTTATTTTGGCCCTGGCTGCTGTAAGAGGCACAAACACCTCTACAGGTAATTTTATAAATGACCTTTTAACCAGTGAAGTGGATAATACTGAAACCTTACTAAGAAAAGTTCATACACAAATACTCTCCCAGGCAAACTCCTCCCGATGAAGGGTCTACATAGATATTAATAGTCACCAGAGGAAATATAGAAGAAAGTGATATTGTGATAATGATGTATGTTGTGGACCACAGTATACATATATTTATAGATGATAGGCTATATAGTTTATATTCCCTGTACTTGTCATAAGTAAAATATAATGTAATTCTAAAATGTAAGCTGTGATAATTATAATATCTATCTATCTATCTATCTGTGTGTTGCAAAGAGGCCGAAGGGAGGCGAGATGATGTGTGTGTGTGTGTGTGTGTGTGTGTGTGTGTGTGTGTGTGTGGCAAAGAGGCCGAGTGATAGATAGTGTCGTAATTTTTATTTCATGAAAAGTTATACAAGGGCACTTTTCATCATCAGATAGATATAGATAGATAGATAGATTATTAGATAAATTAATAGATAGACAGAGTGACTGAGAAAGAGTTAGAGGGACAAAAAGACAGATAGAGAGAGAGGCAAACAGACAGATTTTCATGTAACCAACACTTGAATATAATATCAAACTTCTATCAGTAAACCACATCCCTGTCTGAGCTCAAAATATATTCAAGTCGAGAAATATCTTTATGAATCAAAATATACCAAGGACATTTTTCACCTCTCGTGGATACATTCTCCTGTCTGATATTTTTCATTTACTTTATTTTGGTACTGATAAAGTGGCTTGTATTCTCTCTCTCTCTCTCTCTCTCTCTCTCTCTCTCTCTCTCTCTCTCTCTCTCTCTCTCCAAGGAACGAGGGGTCAATACCTTTGTAAAAAAAAATGTGCCTGGATGACAAGGGTTCGCTTCCCGAGTGGGGTGTTATTTCTCATATTTATTCGTCATTGCTTGTTATGCTTGTGTTTATTATTTTGTTATTATTTTTATCCGTTTGAATGGTTGGTTGATATTGCACAACTAAGCCTATGGCGTTCCAAGAGTAATAACTACACCGACAAGGCTGAACTGTATCTGGCTGGCTTTATTATGGGAGACTGGAATAGGAGAGAGCTGCTGGGGGAAGATATGTTGATGTACAAGACTGACTGCCTTAATGACCAACACGTTGAGTCGGTAGGTATAAAGCCCAAAATCTTCTTTTCAGAGAGAGAGGGGAGGGGGCATGGGGGTGGAGGGGAGGAGCTGTAGAAGCGGTACAAATCTAGCGATCATGCAAATTACAAGTGAAATATTTAACTACGGCTTTAACTGGAATTGAGCCAATGGAGGAGCCTGTGACTGTTTGTAAGTGTGAACGTGTGTGTGTATGTATGTCTGTCTGTGTCTGTATGTGTGTATGTGTGTCTGTGTCTGTCTGAATTTGTGTATATGTATGTCCGTATGTGTGGTGTATGTGTGTATGTGTGTGAGCGTGTATGTGTATATTTTTCTTGTTTCAGGACAACATTTAATCCCTTGGACTCTGGACCACTCTCCCAGCGGCAAGTAAAACCGGACTAAAGTGAACACACCAAACTGACAGGACAAAAACTCGTAGCCAGAGATTAGGTCATGGAGGACAGTGACGGTAATAAAAGGCATCTAATCAAACTTAACGTAACCTAACCTAACTTAACGAAATCTACCTAACTTAACAAAATCTAACCTAACTTAACCTAGCCTAAACTAACCAAATCTAACCTAACTTAACCTAGCCTAACCTAACCAAAATCTAACCTAACTTAACCTAGCCTAACCCAACCAAATCTAACCTATCTTAATCCTAACCAAATCTAACCTAACCAAATTCAACCTAACCTAACTAAACCTAACCTAACCCAAACTAGTTAACCTAAACTAGTTAACCTAACCTAACCTAACTCAAACACATATATACCATTGGCAAAAAGTTGAACTGTAAGTATTTTAATGAGAAACGTTATTATGTTTGAGACACAATACGTACAAACACTAATGTTAAAGGGAGATTCTCTTGTTGATGAACTGGAAGGTCTCAGATTTCTCCTCCAAACTATACCATGACACAGAAGATCCGCCATTAGTACCATTGAGGGCGTCTGTTTTCTGGCATGGTTAGGAGGAATCACTGGCCTTCCAATATGCCAACAAGTGAATCACACCTTAATTGGAACAGACACGGTCAACAGTGCTGCCTGGAGTAAGTGATTTTAAGAGGTGACATTCTAAGCCAGAATTATTTGATTGTATAATTTGCACACATGTGTTGTAATGTATATGTTTTTACTTGTGTAATTTTAATGCCTATAATTATATTGATGGGACATAATATGATGTTTCCTTGAACGTGTTAGCTTTGTGCTCGGCTGGACACTCATTATTTACTCCGGCAATCATGGATATTTCATTTGTCGTTGTTGTACGGTACAGTGCCGGTCTAAAGTTTGTTGCCTCTCAGGAATGAAGGTGAACTCTTAGATTAATATTATCATGAATGAAGCATTATCGTGAAAATTTTCTTCTAATAGTTATTTATATTTCTTACAGTCAAACAAAAGAAATGTCAGATTTATTACAACAATATTACTGAAGACAAGTAGGGTTAATTCGGATATATCAGGAATATGTGTACTTGTGATTTCTATATTAGTTAGTTATACTAACATATTGGTTTCTCTTTGTTTCAGGTAACTATATGGCTGCTCAGTGCTGAATTTTCTGCGTTTGTAAGTAAATATTAATTCATTTTATCACCAATCAGTTGTGTCCTCGTCCATAGTGCTAATCATTACAAGAAAGAAAATATATATGAGAGAGAGAGAGAGAGAGAGAGAGAGAGAGAGAGAGAGAGAGAGAGAGAGAGAGAGAGAGAGAGAGAGAGAGAATAATCATAGTATGTCTCCAGGGAATATAACAGGGAACTGCTAATTAATTTTTGCTATGGCCAAAATACACAGCAGTGGGAGATGGAAGGGACAGGACTTACCAGAATGAAATAGGATATATATTAGCAGGATTGGATAGACTACACACCAGAGGAACCAGGGAGGAACTCAAGTGGAAGACAGTGTGAATGGTAGAAATGAAGAGGTCTTGTGGGTCAGGTGGAATGAAGGAAGGGGAGTGACAGAAAGTGCAGAGAAAGGGGGCATGATAGAGCCGAGGGAGACACAGACAGACAACAACACGATGCACAAACACGAAGTAAAAGGCATTAAATATGGACACATAAAAATACCCCTGACTTTGGAGGATAATACAGATGTGAGACTAATGGGAAGGGGCTGAAAATGGACTGGATATTCTTAAATAATAAACACGCATACACTCCATTTCCCTTCCACACACATAATGCTATACATGAACGCCGGTAACTCTCTAGTTTGCTCTCACCCATACTGTAAGCAGATTATGGCTCAAAGAAAGCTGTATGTTAGTTCCACGTTGTATGGACCAGTCAGGGCGAACGGGTTGTACTAAAAGCTATATATTGATGTGCATTGAAAGTGTTGAATGATTTGTAGATTCACTGAAAGAGGGTCCCAAAATAACCCCACACACTGGATGCTCTAACCGGGTCGCATAGAAACACTCTCCAACTCAGTACATGCACGCACTCGGCTAGGTTAGGTTAAGTTAGATCCTGGTTAGGTTAGGTCCTGGTTTGGATAGGTTAGGTTAGGTTAGGTGTGTTAGGTTATTAACTACCGAAGTTAAATTAGCTGGGAAATAGAATAAGACCATTTCCAATTTTATCCCATGGTTAGTTTTATAGTTATAACCCAAGAGTTATACTCCTTCCAACCACTATGATTTTGGCCCAGCAGTAAGTGGTGTGCGCATGTACTGGGTTGGAGAGAGTTTTTATGCAACCTGGTCATTGTTACTACCATTGTACTGTACAATAATTCCCACCATTGCTACTGAGCCAGAACCACTACCATTACAATAATTATCAATCTTACTACCTCTGCCATAACCAGCACCACAGATACCAAGTCTTGCCTGTACCATTCAGTGCATTATTATTGCTGTCATTGTTACGATTTCCATTATCATCATCATCATTAACATCATCATCATCATCACCATCATCATCATCATCATCCTCACCATCATCCTCAATGGCTCGATAACGTTCGCCCTAATCACCACTACAACCACTATTACCCTCACCACCACCATTACCACAATCACCACAGCCACAATCACAACCACTGGGTGATGTATGACAAACCCTGCATCACCACAACGCCAACCATTCATCACTAACCCACTATACTGTAGAGTCGGGCCAGGTAATGACGGTGCTTATGTGTGTTGTCAGTATGGCAGTGAGGGAAGGGCGAGAAGGAAGGGAGGAAGGAAAGAAGGGAGGAAGGAAAGAAGGAAGGGAGGAGGGGATGGAGGAGGGGATGGAGTAAGGGAGGAAGGAAAGAAGGGAGGAGGGAAGGAAGGAAGGAAGGAGGGGATGGAGGAAGGGAGGAAGGAAGAGATGGAGGAAGGAAGAGATGGAGGAGGGAGGGAAGGAAGGAAGGAGGGGATGGAGGAGGGAAGGAAGGGAGGAAGGAGGGGATGGAGGAAGGAAGGAAGGAAGGAAGGGAGGAAGGGAGGAAGGAAGGAAGGAAGGGAGGAAGGAAGGAAGGAAGGAAGGAAGGGAGGGAGGGAGCATAGGAGAGAAGGAGAGCGTTGGTGAAGGATATGGAGAACACGAAATTTGTATAGATGGCGGAGGAGAAGGGAAAGGAGACATATTAGGAGGAGTAGCTTGTGGAGGAGTGGGAAGGATGGGGAGCGGTGGTAATGGAAAAGGCAAGGATGAAAAATGGATGGGATGGAGAGAAAAATGAGAGGATTCAGTGGAAAAGGCGGGAAAAGTAACGTTGAAGTCACATACCTTCTCACACACACAAATACACATACCGTACACACCCAGAGAAGGAAGGAAAGAAAGACAGGAGGGTAGAAAGGAAGGAGAAGGAAGAGGAAGAGGAAGGGAAGACACACATCATCAGAAAATGAGGAGTGACCATCGACAACACTTCCGCCTCCTGGACATGCTTCGATTTTCTTTTCCTGTTTCTTTTCTCCTCCTCCTCCCTTATTTTTCTCCTCCATTTAACCCGTTCTCATTTTAATTCCGTTCAGTCATCTTTAGGGGTGTCTGATTATTCATTGCCATCAATTTTTTTCTAGTTCTTTTTACCACAAATTATCCTGACAATCACACGGGCTACATCACGTGCAAAACTAATAAATTTTCAGCATTGGACAAATATTATAGTTTAATTTATTTTTCCACCAAGAAGCCCTCCTCTTTAAACCTTTCTTTTTTCTCGCGATATCTCTCTCATGGTGGTTCCCTCTTCTCACGATCCACTTCCCCTTCCGCTAATCCCTTCTCTACACTTCGGCTTCCCTCCATCCCTCTCCTGCCTTCGGTAATCCTTTCCCCTCCATAACTCCCTCCTCTCACGAAACTGTTCCTAGCCATGCCTACCCATTACAGTAAACTTGTTTACATTTTTTATGCAAGAAGATGAGGGATTTTGGTATCTATAACCAACCCAATGATTAACTGATTTCAAAAGCTGACACAAACGTACCCAAAGGAGAAAACTGAATCCACACAAAATGGTTGGTCAAAGATGGGACTCGACTCTTTTTCTGGGGACCAACGAAACAAGCGTGTTTACTGAACTCATAAATTCATAACTACCAGTGAGGGAGCCAATGAAGGTTCGCGAGTCTGACAGGGAGTTCTGCCCCCTGGGACCTCCTGTAAAAACTGGCGTATCATATACTGTGTAGCAATCATGCAGTCCCCTTGTGTTTTATATTTGCTAAACGGTTTTCTAAAGTTTTTATGTTGAGTTAACTCAGTAGAATCCGTTCAGAATTGTGAATGTAAAGAGACAAGCCTGAGAATGTGAAAATATACCATTGGTTGTTATACCATGCTTCATATTCCCTACACAGCATGCGGCATACGTCCCAGGACCCATATGTATTGTTTACATTTTCTTCAAAACTTGATCTGAGTACAAAAGTTTTAAACTAATTTCTTAATATCGGCTTCCCATATAGAAACTTCTTTACAAAAACTACTAGCATTTTATATTTAGACCACATGAGTTGCATCTGTAATAACCACTTCAAAGAGAAAGTATCCCTTCTGTATCCTGAAAACTAAAAAAAATAAATGCATACCTATCCTAGTCACTTATAAAGGTAGGAAAGAACAGTCTCTCGTGTTGTGCTGACATGTTAAAGCGCCGTATAAAAAGTTTGCGTCGATATACACTGGAGTAAAAACACGCAGAGCTCTGGCATTTTGGCGATATATACACGAGCTCAGTTCGCCGTGGTTGTAGTATATTGCATTCATATTTTGGTGCCGAGTACAGTGTATCTATATCATTTTATCTTCCCCTCGATATTTCCTTCCTATTAAAAAATACATAGAGGTATATCCGCTCGCGTACAGGCAGTATAATACTTCTGTCTGTCTGTCTGTCTGTCTGTCTGTCTCTCTCTCTCTCTGTGTCTCTATCTCTCTCTCTCTGTGTCTGTGTGTGTGTGTCTCTCTCTCTCTCTCTCTCTCTCTGTGTGTCTGTGTGTGTGTGTCTCTCTCTCTCTCTCTCTCTCACCACCATACCACTCCCAACTCCTCACCAATACAACTGGCCACAATGAATGCCTCTCCCCTCACAATGCCCCTCTTCCCCCCAACACCCTTAACCTGCACCGCTAAGACGCCAGCAATATATACTTCCCCTGGGTCCTGCTCATGGTGTATTCAAGAGGGGGTGATTAGAAGGGAGAGGGGAGAGGAGAGGGAAGAAGAGAGAAAAGCAAAGGGGTGAGGAGAGAAGAAGAAAGTAGGTGAGAGAGAGAGAGGGGAGAGGAGCGAATGAGAGGAATTTAAAGGAGAGGAGGATTGAGGTTGAATGGAAAGAGAGAGGAGGGGAGAGGAAAGGATGAGAGAAATAGAAATGGAAGAAAGGAGATCAAAGGAACGGAGAGGCAAAAGGAGAGGAATTTGAGAGGAGAGAATTCAAGGGAAAAATACTAGAGAGTGGAGAGGAGGAGAGAGATCAAAAAGGGAGAGTAAAATAGAGAAAAGTAAACAGACATCTAAATGACCACCACCATTCCCTCACTGAGCACTCGTAACATGCCCGCGCTCGCTAAATATACTACACTATACTAAAATATATATACTATACTATATTGATATATTATACTATACTATAAATACCCTACAAAAGGATGTATTTCAAAAGCTATTAAACTGGAAAGGTTTCGCAAATTAGGTTTCGCGAAATTCTCTGGGTCCACTGCAGGAGTTCTAAAAGTTAACATACACAGATGGCTAAGTCAGAATAGGTTACAATATACAAATATCTGTAGTTATATATCATTAACATTGATAACATTATCGCGGCTTACACTTCCGTGTTAATATTAAAATACACATTGAAGATTATCAGTATAATCAATTTGACAGTATCCAGTGTAGCATCCTCCTGCACTAATTATCAATGATGTAATGTTATACTTTATTTCGTGTCTCAAAACTGTTGGTCCTTGTCGATGGTCGGATGCCCTGGGGATGTTTTGGGACAAAATGTTTGGAACCACTCAAACTACGTTAATATACCAAACCCTCTTGGTGAGTTTGCATTTTTTATAGCATTGTTTTCTTAAGCAGATAGAATTAATGCGTTGAGAAACAACATATATAACAATACATATATACCGCATCAGTGTGCTTACCAAATTTTAGGTTACCAAGTCATATATTCTGAAATATTAAACAGAGAGAGAGAGAGAGAGAGAGAGAGAGAGAGAGAGAGAGAGGTTTTGTTCAGGAAAGCTAGGCAAATCAATAATCGTGTCTGAGGAAGTAGGAAGGTCAATTGCCTTGAATATCATTTACCCTACCAGACTATATCGTTACCTGTGTGTGTATAAGCTTTTTGTTTTACGTGTGTTTATGGCGTTGCGTTTTAGTGTCCGTGTGTATAAGCATGCAATTTGCTTGTATTTCCTACTTTCGTATAGATATCATTCTGGTGTATGTACCTTTATTCGTAAATATGTGAGTATTGTGTCTGTTCTATCTTTGTGTGTTTAAGAGTGACACATCTCGTGCATGTGTTAGAAATTTTCTTGTACGTATGCATGATATTGGAATATTCTTGTTTTTGTTCTATGCGTGATTGGTTTATGTGCAAATGCATGTCAGTCTGCATTCAGTCAGTAGGTGTGTCTAAAGTTTTGTGAAAACCTACTTTCACGTGTGTACTGAATTTATCCGTGAAAGTGAATGCTTGAACACAGAATTGCAAACTTATTTGTGTACGTGTGTTAGCGTGAAATAAAAATGTGTGTGTGTGTGTGTGTGTTCTTACCTATTTGTATCTTTACAGAATTAAGTGAAGCTCGTAATGTCCCGTTATTTTAAACCCAATTATCATATTTTTCTTTAAAGTTATGTATGTTTTTTGGTACACGCCATTTCTTCTGGTGATGCATTCCATTGATCTATTACTCTACTTGGAAAGCTATATTTCCGTACATCTTTGTCTTCTCTTCTTTTAAATAATTTCTTACCCAGGCCTCTCATTGTATGTATTCCTGGTTGACACAAAGTTTTCTGTATATATCATTCTTTTTCTGTGACACATTTGTAAACTATAATCTTATCTCCTCTTTTTCGTCTTTCTTCCAGTTTAGGTAACTTTGGTTTCTCTTGCCTTTCTTTACAACTTAGTTCTTTTAGACTTTGTAACCATCTAGTTTCTGCTCTTTGTACTTTTTCTAATTTGGTGATATGTTACTTTAAATGGGGGTTCCATACTACTGCAGCATATTCCTAGGTACGCAGGCCTTATAAAGGATGTAAATATTTTCTTGACCACTTTTTCGTCTATATTAGTGAAGGCCACTCTCAAATTTGCTATCAATGTATACATGTTTCTCACTGTTTTATTTATATGATCATCTGGCGTCAATTTCTTATTTATCGTTACGTACAAACTCTTTCTTTCTCTGCTTCATTTATCTTTTTTTTTTCAAGCTTGTACTGCCAATTTGGTCTTCTCTCACTTATAAATTAAATAACATGATACTTATCTGCATTAAACCCTATCTGCCATTTATTACTCCAGTCAACCATTTTGTCCAAGTCTTCTTGTAATCTATTACAGCAGTCTTCATTTTTAATTGTTCTTTGTACCTTTGCCTCAACCTCAAACATATTCATATAAGTGCTATCTGCAACATTTACTTATATATCATTTATAGAAAATTAAGAAAATTATTGGTGCCATTACTGAACCCTGAGGAACTCCAATTGTGACCTTCAGCCACGGAGAATAGTTCCCTCTTAGTACTGTTCTCATTATTCTTCCTACTAGGAAATCGTCCTTCCATTTTAATAGTTTTCCTTTCACTCCTCCTTTATGTTGTAATTTTTGTTTCCTCTTCTTCAGTTTTTTCACTGTTCTATTTTGCTTCTTCCATTTTATCTTTGAGTATTTTTCTGTCTTCCTTGGTTAGGCATCTAACTATCTTTATATTGTTCCATTCTTCAGAGTACTTCAGCTTCCTGGCATTTTTCAATACAGTTTCTACCATGTTGCTAGTTAGTATAATTATCTGTAGTAGTCGCATTTCATCCTTTTCATATTTCCCCAGTCTGTTGAAGTCTTCCATCTTTATATCTTCTGCCTCTCTTTCCATTATGGTTTCTATTATGTCTGTGATTTTGTTCATTTCATCTTTATTTCAAATTATTTTATTCCTCATTTCACCCTCTTTTACTCCATATATTATAATTGATTTATGTGTGTGTGTGTGTGTGTGTGTGTGTGTGTGTGTGTGTGTGTGTGTGTGTGTCTGTGTGATGAAAGCTTGAGTGTGTGTGGCTGTAAGATCATTAACATCAAAATCACCTCCCTCATTCCGTTCTTTACTGCCTCTCCTTGCCAGCTACGAAAGTCTTTCAGTGCTAGACTTGACCTTGGAGGAGTCAAGGTCGACACTGAGTATAATCCCGTTGTGTTCGTACTGTTTGTCTTCATGGGAACTAAACACAATCTACTTAATATATATGATATATTTTACATTAGTCAAAATATTTCCATAAACTTCCATATTTTCCTCTGTTCTATTGTCTCTATTGCAACACTAATAAACCATTAATGCCATCAAATATCACTTCGTCTTATTCTCTCTCTTCATCATCCTCTCTCTCTTCCCCACTTTCACACACACACACACACACATCTCCAGCCCCACTTCCTGCTTCCGGATGCTTCAATATTAATCAGTTATTTTCTCTCCCTCCCTGCAGCAGTCCCTTAGGTTACACATCCAGTCAGGTCAGCAGACAGGATGATAACTTATATAATGGAAGGCCCTGTAGGTTGGCTGCCAGCCACACTTGTGTCTCACTAACTTTCTCCACTTTCCCGACACTTAGTTATTCACCAAGTTTCCTTGGTATACATCCTCCTTTTTCGATAATGTAATATATATATATATATATATATATAAACTGATGAGTTTATATATGCCTAAGCAAGAGATGCTTAAATAATTTTTATATAAATGTATAAATACACATGAAATATAGAAACAAAGTTATCCAGTTAAGTGGCTAGAATTCCAAATTTTACACGCTTCAAGTAAATGTGGCCCAGCTATCAGAAAGTGGAATATGGCAACACCTGGAAAAGGAAGAGTGGTTGGTGGCAGGAAGGAGCAAGGGAAGGAAAGGTCGGGTAAGATGACACAAGGTAGGCCAAGGGCAAGGTAAGATGGAACAGTACTGGACAAGGTAATATGGGACAGTATGATATAAAATTGACTAGAAAGGGAAAAGATAAAATAAAATTACAGCAGAATGAAATAAGTAGGTTAAAAATATAAAACAGGGTAGTTAATATTGGTTGGAAACGAGGGCTTAATTTAGTTATCTTTTAATTAGATTACGAAAGACTCAGTGAGTAAACTTGTATATGGCTGAATTATAGTATGAAACCTTGAATTCCATGAAGTAGATTGAAAATGGCATATCATATTTTCGAATTTCTGTATAAAACTAAGATAGGTTGCGACATTGTACAGTATGATTATGACATTGTAGTTGACAGTTATATTGAAATTGTGACATTTTTATTATATACAAAATATGGTACAGTACGGTGACAAATGTGATGCTAAAGTGAATGAATCTTGGTTGGGGCTGGAAATGGGGTCAGTGTTAGTCTAGCAGATGTTGGATCGAGGCAAATAGCGGAATGGGACAGGTGAGGCCAGGTGGAAGGAGGAACGGTAACGAGCTGTCCCTACTCCAACACCCATCCTCACCCTTGTCACATCCTGTCCCCCTTTCCTCGACTCTCTCCAGTGACCTTCGCCTTCCTCATCCTCACCCCAGCTTGACCTCTCTTCCTACTTCCCTTCACTCCTCCTGATTTCCCCTCCTCACTCTCCTTCTCGCCTGCCCCTCATCCTCACTCACCCTTCTCCCATTCCTTCCCTGTACTCCTCCTTGCCCTTCCTAACATCTTTTCCTAGCCATTCCTATTTCCATATCACCTGTCCTGCCTTTACTGTCCCCTTTACTTAATGTTCAGTTTTCAGTTTATATTTCTATTCACCATCCGTCTCTTTTACTCTTCTCTCAGCTTCTTCAACTCCTCTATTATCTTTTCTCTTTCCTTCAGTTTTCCGACTCTTTCTTCCACCTGAACTCCTCTCGCTCGCTTCTGTCATTTTACCTCTCATAGGCCATTTTTTCTCTTTCCTTCTCTTCTATTGCTTTCTAACTACTCTTCTTCACCTCCTACCTCTTCCCTACCTTTCTATTTTCATCCCTCCCTTCTCACCTCATACCTTGTTTCTCTTTTCCCTATCATTTTCTACTTCTTAATTCTTGCTATTTTGTTACGTCATTTTCCGGTTAAATCAACCCATCTCCATTCACACTAAATATTCTTTTTCTTCCCTTTCTCCCCTCTTCCTCATTCTTATTCTCTTTCCCCCTATGTCCCTCCCAATTCTCCATATATTATTAATAAGCTTGTTTCCTCCAATATTTATAATCTTTGCCTCGAGTTTTCTTTAGTTTTCCTCGTACTTTTCCTTCTACTGCTGCTGTTTCCTGTCTCTCCTGGTCTTTCCTTTCTTACCTTTCCTCCTCCTCTGCCCCCCTGCCTCTGGTCCCCACTCTCCACGACCCGCCCCTTACACACCCAGACGTCTCTTCCAAAGCTCCAACATTTCTCAAACTCTTCCCTTGTACACGCTCCCTATGCCCCGACGCACTCCCTGCCTCTCTCCCTTTCTTCCTTGCCACCTTCCCTCACTCCTCTCTCTCTCTCTCTCCTTGGCTTCTCCGTCATTCCTCGTCTCGTCTCGTCTCTTCTCTTCTCTTCTCTCTCTCTCTCTCTCTCTCTCTCTCTCTCTCTCTCTCTCTCTCTCTCTCACTGACCCATTTTGTGCGTAGGCAGTCATTCTTCGGCTTAACAACCGGTTCTTCCACCTTGCCTCTTCCACCATTTCCTCTTCAAGCTCAGACCCTGACCCCCTCCTTATCACCTGCCTCACACCACCATAACCACCACCACCACCACCCCCACCACCATTGCCTGAGCCACCCTCCTCACCACCTGCTTCACACCACCACCACCACCACAACCACCATTGCCTGCATCCTTTCCTTACCACCTGGTATTCTTACCTTTTTCTTGCTTTCCCTATGCCTGCCATGAGTGTGCAACTACTTGTGTTTGTTGATTGTGTGAATATATGAGGTGTTTTTGCATTCTGTTTATCTACTTTAATGTGTGAGTGTGTGGGTTTGTGTGTGTGTATCTAGTTTTTAGACTTTCAGAGTAGGCTACTCTGCTTCCTGAACACAGAGTGAGGTGTGTGACCCAATCAGTCACCTGTCAACCTCCTGTTGCTTCACAAGCGTCTCGGTGTTATCCTACTTTCACGCCTATCGGATGGGAAAGGAGATGGTACTTTTAGTTATAGAAAATACAGTCACACCAAATAGTCCGGCCACACCTGCCCATAATAATTTTGGTCTCGAATAACGATGCACAACTATACTTCTTGTTCTCTGAAATACTGGTTCATAATTCCCTCAAATGACTCGCTTTCATTCAGCTGAAACAGGATTTTTAATCTTGACTGTAGAACACAAGCCTAAACGTACCAACATTCTTCCCCGGGTCCAACCTTATTCTCTGTCACTGTGACACTAGTAATGACGTCAGTACCCCCGTGTGCAAATACTCTATTGTGAACACACACACACACACACACTTGAAACACACGTCTAGATATATACCATCTACATTCACGGGACACTACTTAAGAATACATACCGGTCATATGTTGTACACTGCATACATACATATATACATATATTAATACAACCACGAGAATACATATTTATTTGTATTCGACATACCGTACTAATTCTTCACATGATATCAATACATTCTATCCATCAGACAGGAAACATGAGCATGTACAGTACTTACAATCCTTCATGTACACAGTTGGTCAACTCTGGAACAGTCTACCGTCATCCATCAATCTTACCCCTTAGTAAGTCTTTTTCTCAGTTAAACGCTGCATGTGGAAGCATCTTGAGTGAAATTGGACAGGATTTTGGGCCGCTCTCAATATTCTATATTTCACAAGTGAGAACAATAGGCCTAAATGAACTTCCTTCTTTTCGTCCTGTCCTCCCTTTCCTCAGATAAAAAAGAATAAACGTTTTAGCTCAGTGTAATTGACCTTCTTATGCTCCAGCGTGTTGGTGACAGAGAAACGGGAAAGCGACAGGAGTGTGTGGTGGCAATGGCTGGTGAAGGAGGGATAGGTAAGGGGTGGAGAAGGTTTGAGGAAGGCATGAGTTCTTGGAAGTGTGGTAAAGGAGTTAGAGGTGTGAAGAGTGTACACGGAGAGCTGTGGAGGGTTACAGGAGGGGTAGAGAAAAGGAGTGGGAAGTAAGTGGTTAGTTGAAAGTGAAGAGGTCTGATGGACAAAAGGAGAGAGTTGATGGAGACGTGGAGAGGGCTACTGAGGAGATGGAGAGAGATGTTGAAGAGATGGAGAGGCAATTTGAAGGGTTAGAGAGGGATGGAGTGGAGAAAAGAAGAGAGCTGATGGAGAAAGATGTTGATAAAATCGAGATGCAAGGTGAATGATTAGAGAGGGATGGAGTGGGCCGGTGATGATGGGTGAGTGTAAGATTACTGAAGTGAGACATGTGGAAATAAGTTAACATACTGAGTGTGCTTGGAGTTGGGTCGTGGTATGATAAGGAGTTGTAGGGATTAGGTGTCAGATTGGTGATTCGAGAATAGAAAAGTAGGGAGATAGGGTGGCGGGCTAGAGTAAATAAGGGTTGGATTGTGGTTAGAAAGGCCAGCAGGATTCAGGCAGAGCAAAGATTGAGATGAGGAATATCATCTCATGTTATTGTATCTTCTCACTTTATTCTCTCTTCCTCATGCTCATCTCCCCCCCCCTCTCTCTCTCTCTCTCTCTCTCTCTCTCTCTCTCTCTCTCTCTCTCTCTCTCTCTCTCTCTTAGTATTTTTAGACATCCTGTGGAGAATAGTAAGAGGTTTAAAGGTCAGCTTCTGGCAGACTTTAAAAACTCTCTCACCACTCCCATGTGAGGATGCCTGGAAATAACAAAGATGGTCCTCGGAGTCTCACCTTTTTCTTCGCCTTCCCACCTGATTCTCATTTTGTGTGCATGTTTTTGTTGTTTCCTTTTCTTGAAGCTGAGATCGATGTGCTGTTCTCAT
Source organism: Petrolisthes cinctipes (assembly GCA_033782935.1). Lineage (NCBI taxonomy): Eukaryota > Metazoa > Arthropoda > Malacostraca > Decapoda > Porcellanidae > Petrolisthes > Petrolisthes cinctipes. Next base: position 153,933 of record JAWQEG010003836.1, on the reverse strand, counting down.
CGATTTTACCTTCCCAGACGGAGTTTGAGGTTATGTATTTCTCGGTTGTTTCTGTCTTTCTTTCTTCCTTTCATTCTTTCTTTGTTAGTGAACCAAATAACTCAGTAATTTGTGGATGGATTTCGATCAACTTTCACAGAACGATTAAGCATTACAAAATATAAAGTTGATTAAATTTGCTGAATCTAGGGAAAATACCAAATTCAGAAACGAATACAGTTTACATCATTATTTTGGGACAATCTGGGGGGAGGGGGGGGGGGTGTTGGTAACGGGAGTTTTGGGTGGTGAAAAATAAATAAAGTGTACCGTCTTACTTGTCGACATTAGTGAATAACAGCATAAAAATTCCTTAATTCCGTGGTTGGCTGAAACTATAAATTTACCGTCATATTCAGACGGCGTAATGGGTAATATAATTACTTCAGGTTTCATAAATTTCCCTTTATTCATCTTCAGTAGTATATGAATACCATATAAATTAAGTAATTCATCAAATGGTAAAGTGGTTAGAGGAGCATCCATAACTATCATCACTATTATTATTATTTTTATTATTATTATTATTAAAATAGACCAGAGACACAAAGCTGGGAGAGAATGCAAGCACTCTATCAATCCGAGGACCCCAGCCCCATGAATCCAACCTGAAGAAAAGAAGACGGCGTAGAGAAAGAAAAATGAGCAGTTAGCTCAATAAAAACCCACACCATCAAAGACAAATTCACCAAGGCCATCCAAAATGACACAGTTTGGCTAACACTGAGCTAGGACGTGAAGCCGCCTGAACCATGGACTGAATCGAGTTTAAGCAGGTGAGGCCAGGGCGAGGCCAGCCACTTCACACCACCGGAAAGGCTGGCCTGTGTGTGTATGGGGACCTTAAGAGTGTGTGAACTAATCTTCAGCCTGCGAGGGGCTAGTGTGGTATGAAGGCATTACATAGTATGGTATGGTATGGTATGGTATAATATAGTATGGTGCGGTAACGTATGGTATATTATGGTATGGTACGGTATAGGATAGAATGGTATGGTGTGGTATAGGGTATGGTAAGGTATGGTATGGTGCGGTAAGGTATGGTATATATAGAATGTAATGGTGTGGTATTGTATGGTATATATAGATATGGTAGGGTATGGTATGAAAGGTACACTATAATAGGCTTGGGTTAGGTTAGATTGGTATAGGAGCGGCAGTAGAGGTCAGGCAGGCAGACTTAATAAACTTTTATGAGGGGCTGGCAAGGAGGGGATAGATGAAGGGATGTTATTAGGTACAGATGGGAGGGAGGGAGGGAAGGAAGGGGATGAAGAAGGAAAATGATGGCTGAAGGGTGGGAGGAGAAGGGAAGAGAGAGAGGAGGTAACCCACGTTAAAAAGAGGTGGGAGAAAGGAGATAATTTACAAGGGAGTGGGTAAAGAAATGCGAGAATACTTAGGGAAAGGAAGAAAAAGTGAAATATTAACTTAGGGAGAGGAAAAAAGAGTGAAATATTAACTTAGGGAGAGAAAAAAAGAGTGAAATATTAACTTAGGGAGAGGAAAAAAGAGTGAAATATTAACTCAGGGATAGAAAAAAAGAGTGAAATATTAACTTAGGGAGAGGAAAACTTATGGTGGTCAGGAAGATGAATAGTGAGGAAATATGATAAATGGAAGGAAAGAATAATGGGAGAAAGGAAAGAAGGATAAATGATGGCAAGTAAGGTCGAGATGATAATATATTCTAGGAAAATTTATGAGTAGCTTATTCCATTATAGCCTTGTATGGCATTACAGCTTCATTACCCTCCATAAAACTTCATTTTTATAAGATATCGATGTAAACAGACTATGCAAAATGGATCATCATAAACTTTCTAATTAATCAAGTTTCAGTAATTGTTATCTTTTTCTGTATTGTCCAAATGCAATATGAAAACAGAAGAAACATATTGAAGTGAAATTTATTTGTTTCCCTGAGCCGGATCCTTCATCAAAGAGTAATATACAAAGAAGATTTCACCAGAGAGCTGAACTGAAAACAATGAAGAAGGCTACTCCACCTTCCTTCTTGTATTCCTTGCATGGAGTGATGTGAATGTCCTTTACCCTTATCATCGGTTTTATTGCTTAATCTGCCTCTCCTCAAGCACCCCCTCCTATCATCTTCCCCCTTCCTCCCCTCCCCTTTTATCTCCTCTCCTCCCTCCATCTCCTCTCTTCCTCTCTCCCCTCCCTCCCCCTTCCCCTCTAGTCGTCCCCTCAGTATAAATGTGTGCCATGATTGTCGACTGGCAAGCTAAGCGAAAAAGCTTTGATTGGATGAAAGGATTAGCCCGCTGGTAATCCCCTAACGAGAACAACACACATGAAGTCTGATTGGTCCCTTTTTCCCATCTGTTCCTTTCCCTTCCATCCCCTTAACTTTCTTCTTCTTCCTCCCTTATCATCCTATCATCTTTCATATTTCCATCCCAAACAACCTCATCTCACCCCACCTCATAATCATAATCATCATCTTCCCGTTTTCCTTCACCTCATTATACCCTCCAAATATATTTCTATCTCATCCGTTTTTTCCCTTTCCATATCACTCTCATTACCTCATCATATCAATCTCCCATTACCACATTTTATCCCCCCCATCTCCCTCTCACCTTATTTTATTCCTTTTCGCCTTATTTTTTCCCCTCACCCATATCATCCAACAAAATTTAATTAATCCAACAAGAGTGTCGTGTACAGTGTAACAAGAGGACACCAAGCGATGGTCCACTTTAGCAGGCTGGAGTGGTTGATGCATTAAAGGACACTTCTGCTTTACTATCGTTCATTATTACTCAGACCATAATAGTAGATGAGTTAGACTTGGCTGGCTATACGCAAACATCCACTTAATTAACAATATGTTTGTTGTTGGTGGAAATCCATTGTCTAAGGTGAGAGAGAGAGAGAGAGAGAGAGAGAGAGAGAGAGAGAGAGAGAGAGAGAGAGAGAGAGAGAGAGAGAGAGAGAGAGAGAGAGAGAGAGAGAGAGAGAGAGAGAGAGAGAGAGAGAGAGAGAGAACGTAGAGTATCAAAATGTTTGTGGGGTGAAGTGTGTTTGCATTCGGTTGTTTGTTACATCGGAGGAATGGAAATGGTATTGGGTTTATGCCAGCTTCATCACTGGATACAAGGGTGTTAACCTTGATCTGTCAACAGACCATGTAATCTGCTTATCTCTTGAGTGCTGGAATTACGAAGTTGTTTAGATTCATGAACATATAACAATAATTTTTATGTCTATGGTTTGTATGCATTGTACGTCAACTGTCTGATAAACCCATGATTATATTTAACAAACTCAGGAAAGTTTATTCAAGATTGTATTAAAGATTCATTAAAAAAATTTCCTATGTGTTTCTCTGATTGTAGAAATTTCTGTCAGTACAACTTAGACAGAATGTGTTGGTGTGTGTGCGTGACCGTGTGCGCTTAGCTACTTCCCTGACCTCACCCCTCCTAGTCCAACACGAGTCTCCACCCCAATCTACATACCAGGGTCTTCTACCTCTAACCTGTGTCCATTTATCCTTTGCTCTTTCTCTTTTCCCTAGTCATTACTACACACCCATCTCACTCATCTTTCTTGTCCCAAATAATCACACAATACCCAGCAACTGACTCTTTTTAGTGTGGCACGGTGCCTCACAACTGCTGACATAAGGTTCCATTCCCGAGGGGGGGTAACGTGCTCGCCTTTCTTGTCCTTCCTATTTTTTTTTTTTTTTTTTTTTTTTTGCTCTTTACATTCCTTCCTTTTTCTCCCATCTCTCCCATTGCCTCCCATTCCCTCTCTTCCTCCGTCTCTTTCCCTATTATCTCTCCCAAACCCTTTCCATACTTTCCACCTCTCTTTCTCAGTACTCTCCCTCCCTTCCTCCCTACCGTCTCTCTCCCTCATCAACCCTTCCCATTCTACCATTCTACCTTCCCCTCCCACCCCTCCTCACCCAGTTCTTTTCCCTATTATCTCTCTCAAACCCATCCCACATTCCCCACCCTGGTCCCCCTGCCTCCTCCCCATCCCGTACCCCCATACCCAGTGCTTCTGTATTAGGGTAATGTCCCTCCACACGAGAGGCCCCGCCATCACCAATCTATTTGTCTAATTACTCCACAGCACCAACAACAACAACAACAACAACAACAACGACACTATTAATAGCAGAAGACAACAATAACAACTACAATAGCAATAACATCAACAACAACAACAATAGCACCGACACTATTAACAGTAAAATACAACAACAACAACACTGACAGCATTAACAGCAGAAAACAAAAACAAAAACATTAACACCATCAAAAAAATAATAACAATAGCAACACTCACACACTCACTGCTACCACCACTACTACTACTACTACCATTACCACCCAACAAAACCACAATCACCCCTATTACACCACCAACAACAACAACTACCACGACCACCACTAGTACAACTACTAACCAGTGGCACCAATTACCACCACCACCACCACTACCACCACCACCACCATTACCACTATCAGCAACATCAACAACTAAGGTGATTACGTCGTTAACCGGTGGCCTCTGGTTAACACGAGCCCAAACCAACTACCTACACCAGCCCTCATTAATTTCACCCAAACGACTATTTTTCCATCCTCAATCACTTCATTTTATTCTCTTTTCATTTTATTTTATCCTCAGTCACTTTTCCTTTACCCCCAATCACTTGTATCGGTATCCAGACTTCACTATTTCACGAAGTTTGTTTCAGTTATATAATTCACATATATATATACAACTCACATCTGTCACACCTGTATGCTCTTCATCCATCAATATACAAATAAATGTCTGGCATGTACGTACATTCACGAACATATATTGTGTTTCGATACACATACCTGTACTGTTGTGTAGGGGTGATGCAAACAGATATCTGATTATTTGTTTCATGTACTCTGATGTTATTATTGTTTAGATTAGAGTGTGACAGTTAACGGGAACATAGCAATAACTTCTTCATTTATTTGTAGGAGCTTTCTGCTTCGCTCCATCAGATAAAGGCTGTCAAATATTTACTTAGTTACCCCTTACGTGTACCGAAACCATTGGTCACAGTTCTTCCTTGTAATCCTTCCGTTACAAGACCAGCACTGGCTCGGAATTCACACACTTTAGTCGTTGATAATAACTGATGCTCACTATCCAACTTTATTTACATAATTAATACCCTTTTATCTATACATATATAATCGAGATAATCCAAATGGGCCAAATAAGAAAACCCCATACGACTTCTGAAGAAATGTAATATTTTAGACTAGAGAAGATGTACAATGTTGCAACCCAACTTGTACCATCTTGGGTCTTTTCCCGGGAACTCATTACAGTATTTGAAGAGTATTAAAGTCGAGTGAAACATGGCATACTTTCTCCAGAATAATCCTTAACTGGGGAAATTCGTTTACAGTGAACAGAAGGGCTACTATTCCTCTAAACTGAGCTACGAATAAATCATATCTCCCTATTACTATGATGCTATAGTCTGCTGCCTGGCGAAAATTTATGTATGTGTGTATGTTTGTATGTATATAAATGCATATGCTTCAGGAGATAATATGATAATATCCCTGTCCTTATTAATATTAATTTAGTTCCTCAATTTGTGGAACCTACTTTCTACCATCAGTGTTTTCTATTTTTACTTTAAATTAATTGCGTTTATTTTCTAGCCATCACATTTTTCCTCTCCATTCATTTGGCAAGAGTTTTATGTGGCCAGACAATTAACTCCGACCTTGAGGTGTTCTGAAAGGATGATAGTCCAGACTCCCATTATGGTGGCGGGACAGCATAGTGGGGGAAGGGGGTAGGCAGAAGCACGGGGGAAGTAAAAGTGAATGAGAAAGGAAAGGAGGATGAGAACGAACGGGAAGTAGAAGTGGCTGAGATAGACAGAAGGAATGGAGAGAAGAGAATGTGGGAAAATGAGGGATGAGAGGAAGAGGAGGATTGGGAAAAAGAGAGAGGGAACGCAGGAATGTAGGTGATGGAGAAAGGAAGGTAGAAGAGAAAGAGGAAGGAAAGAATAGTAAGAAGGAAGAGGGGAGGTATGATAAGGGATGGGAATGGAGTAGGGAACGGAGATAAACAAAATTGTATTTGGAGAACAAAATAACATACAAAAATAGTCAAACTAAGACAAGACAAATAACAAGAGAAAAATTATTGAGATAGACAGAGAGAGCGAAAGATAGAATTGCGTAGAAAAGAAAAAGCAAAGTGGTGTAAAGAATAAGCGAAAGAAAACAAATGAAGGGAGAAAGATAGAATTGGTTGGAGGCAGAGAAAGACACAATAAATCTTAGGTTTCATGCATTCACTTTACCTCATACTTGGACTTTTTCTCATCCATCTCTCTCGCCTCTCCGATCTTTTCTTCCCTTCCTTACCCAGCGATATATAGGCGGAACTAATTTCTCCCCAGTATTCCTGCTTGTCGTAAAAGGCGATTATAAAAGGGACTGTCACTTCTCCAACTGTCCCTTTATTTTTTTTTTTCATCAGTTACCTTTTGTGCTTGCTTACTGTCCCACTTTTCAATCATTTTCTTTCTCGGGCGCAATATGACCGACTTCGCTGTTGTGGCGTCTAATATCAATCAATCAGTTAATCTTCCCTTCCTCCCTCACTCTTCATTTTTTACTCCTTCCACTCTCATTCTTTCTTCTCTCTTTCTCTCGCCTGGTTTTCTCCTTATCTTCTTTCCACATCTTTCTTTTCCCCTTCAATCAACATTCGTTATTCTCTCGCTTTCTCTCTTGATTTCTCATCGTTCTCCTTTTTCCTTGTCCTTTTTTTTATCCCCCCTTCTCTGTTTTCCTTTCCCTCTCTTTTATTCCTTATTCTCCAACTTCTCTCTTTCTCTCCTTCCCTTTCCCGTCTTCTTCCATTTCTTCCTTTACTTTCTTTCTTCTCTCCCTTTCTCCGTCTCCCCCATTCTCTTCTTTCTTTACTCTCTCACTCTCCTTTCATTATTCCCTCCCTCTTCTCTCTTTCTCTTCTTCCTTCTCTTTTCATTCCTCTCTTCCTCCTGATTTTTCTGGTCCATTTCATTCATTCAAAACCCATTCAATTTGTAACTACCTCTCTTTCATCTTTGTTTTTTATTTTTATCTGACTCTCTTCTCGATTTCTTTAATTCTAGTGCCCTTCCATCCGTTGAATATCTCTCTCTCTCTCTCTCTCTCTCTCTCTCTCTCTCTCTCTCTCTCTCTCTCTCTCTCTCTCTCTAACAATCTGAACTCCCCACGGTAAAGTGAAATTACGTGTTGCTGGATTGAAGGCAGGGTTTTATGTTTTATGTGTGTGTGTGTGTGTGTGTGTGTGTGTGTGTTGCAGTTATAGTGCTTTATATTCCATTCGTGTGGCTGTTTTATGCATATTGCCATAATATTATCTACTTCTGACTCTGTGGTCGAAGAGAATACGCTTTTTATATTTAATCAGTCATATACATATACAATGATGTGCTCATAATAAAACAGTAAACATATGGCTTTTCCTCAATATAACGCTGATATATTCAACAGTTACGTTTAGATACAGGCCCAATGGATCACTTAGTATGTGTAATAATGAATAACCTACCGTGGTATATCATATAGTGCTTGGTCTTCATTGAGGGACTGAGTACAAATTGAAGTAATGGATACAACTATTTATTCCTGCTTGAGGAACTTCAACAACAACAACAACAACTATTTATTCCTGTATTGATGTATCACGAGCTTACTGAAGATGAGACCAGAGTGGGAAACTCAATAATCGGGAATAACAACAAAATCTTTCCAGCAAACAATCATTACATAAGCCTGCTATACAGAAGTTTAGACTCACCATTCATAAACTGCTTTATCAACGGAAAATGATAACCAATTCATTCTTCCATGTCTTAACTGTCATTACCAGACGTTGGAAGAGCAAGTGAATTAGCAGATTGCATTTCCAATGGATCCAGTCCAATTTTTTGACCTGCATTTATTTTATGCTTTTGCACCAATAGAGAGAGTCCAGAGGGCTTTGAGGAGGCCTTTCGTTATGTTCAAAATGAAAGGGTTACGAGTCCTCCAAAATATGAGATAAGATGGATGTTGAGGCTCTGGTGTGTTTTCTGGTATAGTTTGGAGGAATCAGCAGAAGCCCACCATTTCTACCACGACAAGATTCCTTAATTACTGCAAAGATTATCAACATTCCAATCGCTTCCCTGCCCCTTAGTTATTAGGTGAGATTATAGACTTGCAATTATCAGAGGTGGTGAATAACAGCGGCAACTCATCACTCAACACACCTCTCTGGGTTGATGAAAAAGCCTATGTGAGTGACTGAGTCCATCAAGAGTTTATTAACAGGATGATTAACCATTATCTTCAAAGGTAATTAAACGTAATGCAAAGCGCTGTACCGAGTGGGAGTGTAGCGTCATTTTCAAGTGCTAATTATGATGTTAATATATGCATTGCGCGTCACGAGGGACTGCTAGGTTATGTTTCAGATTAATTATAAATATATATATACTGGACTATCTTCAAAAGTATAATAGTACAACGTAAAGCTTTGAAGTAAGTGAGGGTAGAAAATTATATTTGGATAACTAATATTTTTCCACAGACATACTTAATACGTTAATACTAGTCAAAGATATTGCACAACGGTTAAGGAGTTGTATGTGTGTTAATGTAATGGGGTCTATGAGAGATTGAATGAAAAGAATACTTCCCTCTGACAAAGATTATCATTAGTTTGAAAAAAGATGAAAATTCTGAGGCATTAGATAGAATATTAAATGTTAAAATGTGAATGAGAGCAATGCAGGGGGTTAGAGTAGGGTGTGAACTAGGAAGAGGGGTGTGGCAAGGTAAGGCAAGGTAAGGCAAGGTGAGGTAGGGCAGGAAGGATGTCTAGTCTGGGTTCAACCTCACAGAACTAATCCCAGCCAAGCTTTAGGCAGACTTTTATGGAAATGCAATTTCTGAGCTCGTGTGAGGTGGTTGGTGCCCCTCACTCTACCTACCCACCCACTCTACATACCCACTCATTCTACCTACCCACTCACTCTACATACCCACCCCTTCTACATACTCACTCACTCTACCTACCCACTCACTCCACCTACCCACTCACTCTACATACCCACCCACTCTACATACCCACTCATTCTACCCATCCACTCACTCTACCTACCCACCCACTCTACATACCCACCCACTCTACCTACCCACCCACTCTACCTACCCACTCACTATACATACCCACTCACTATACATACCCACTCACTCTAACTATCCATTTGCTCTACCGTGGCTTTAGTTTTCCATTTACTTATCCACTCGCTCAAATTACCCACTTATAAGGAGTTAAAGTATGGAATTTTGCAGTCTCCTCACCTAACATTAGAAACATCGTACATCATTGTGGCTGAAGAGAAATTAATCCTGTTATACCTCATTATTAGATAAACTATGAAAATAAACATCACCTGAATAAAGCAGGGAAGTTAGTAGTAAGAAATCGGTGAAATTAAAGATAAAGCTATATTTAGTGTATGATTATATAAATGGCAATAAGAAGGTCTAAGAGTATGACACATTAAATGAACCCGAGGGAATTTTTCATAAGAAGAAGGTAACAAACAACGATATAAAATTAAAACAGAACTTGCATGGCTAAGAACAAGAGCGGAAATATATAACATGATACAAAATCACACTTTCTTTTTAACTTGAGAAACATAGTAAGGGGAAAGAATAAACTAAAACAATAAGACTATAAGTATTAGCTTGTCAGGCATTTTACTCTTCTATTCCTGATGGAAAGAGCAATGCAGTACTCCATCATCATCATCATCTTCACCAACATCATCACCATCATCACCATCACCATCATCATCACCACCATATCATCATCATCACCATCACCATTATCATCATCATCATCACCATTATTATTATCATCATCTCTATCATCATCACTACTCCATCATTATCATCACCACCACCACCACCAGGACAGAGCAGTGCATCACCACTACAATATGGCAAAAGCAGTCAGAACCTCACCACTATACAAAATACAAAAGGCTGTACAAATTGGTTAAGCGCCCTAACTACCGCTCTGCTCCCACCACCGCTTCCAACACTTACAATATTCACTTCTCCCTTGGATGCAAAACAGTACTCGTAAAATTAACTAAAAAGCCCATTTTGCGCGAAAAGGAGGTATCATAACTTGCTGACCCAACCCCCTCCTTTTCGTACTTTTCCTCCAGCCCACTAACTGGTTCTCTGTACTTGTTCTGGCTTGTACCTGCATCCGCTCTGTTTCTGGTTCATACACTCGCCAAAAATAACACCCTTACCACCACATCGTTAAACGGCATGTTAAATATCCCAGGAAATGTGATTGGTCATGCGAGTCCAAGATCTACAAATTTAAAGAAAACAGATGGATGTTATTCAAACTGGAACCATGGCCCAGAATATGTGTGTGTGTGTGTGTGTGTGTGTGTGTGTGTGTGTGTGTGTGTGTGTGTGTAATCCTTACTCCACAGCCTGTCCTCTGCACTGTTGTGTGGTAGGCCCATATACATACGTGCTGTAGGTAGTGACTGTGAATACATTATTATGATTAAAAACCTGTTTGAACAATTTTAACTTTGAAAGCCTAGCCAACCCAACCTTGTATTAATTAAGGGGGTATAGAGCACATTGTTTTGGGTGGTAAATCTGGAGCAACTGATTCCTCCAAACTATTCCAAGCAACAAGATACCATTATTTTTCTTCATATGGGTCTGTTTCCTGGCATACTTTGGAGGAATCAAGGCACTCCAGTCTATCAAAAGTATACTATCCCCTTAAGGTCACTTGGGGCGACACACTTCCCTTGAGTTATCCACAGAATTTTGGCCAAACCCCTACATATTCACCCCGTCAGACACCAGGTAATTGAATGTGAAGGGGGAAAACAATAGCACATTCACACCTCGCATAAACAGAGGCCATTAAACAACACCAATCATCACTGTGTTTCTCTTGCCAGTCACGGAACACACTGACCTTACCAAATTACTGCACACTCTAGATCGGTGGCAGTGGTATATAGGCAGGACAGTACAGAGCTATTACTACAGTCAATCTACAGTAGCAGTTCAATTACCCTTTCCCTTACATCCATTGCCATCCGTTCTTCTTCTTTTTCTTACTCTTATTTCCGTTTCCACTCTCCCTCAATCACCAATTTTTCTCTCACCATCACCCCTCCACTCTCGCCTCACCTACTCCATCTACTTCCCCTCTACTCCAATAGACTCTACACCCGGTCACCACCAAAATTCCACACAAGAGAATCGATATGTATTGACAAATTAACCAGAGGAGGAAGCATCTCAGAAATATTATGACCTTTAACTGAATATTGAACTGAATATTATACACAGGTTCACTATGTGTGTGTGTGTGTGTGTGTGTGTGTGTGTGTGTGTGTGTGTGTGTGTGTGTGTGTGTGTGTGTGTGTGTGTGTGTGTGTGTGTGTGTGTGTGTGTGTGTGTGTGTGTGTGTGTGTGTGTGTGTGTGTGTGTGTGGTCATGTGTTGTTCTATGTGGAAAAATCACAAGCCTCCAATCACGCTGACATGATTAATAGTGCAAAGTTTCTGTACCAAATTACGTGACATTTGCGACAAAAGAAAAGAGAATTAAATATAGATATGGACTAAAATGAACGGAAAAAGCCCCCCTCCTCCCTCTCCTCACATCCCCAGCACAGCACCCATTCCTCTCGTTCCCTTCCCACTCCTCACGTCCCCAGCACAGCACCAATCCCTCTCGTCCCCTTCCCTCTCCTCACATCCCCAGCATAGCACCAATCCCTCTCGTCCCCTTCCCTCTCCTCACATCCCCAGCACAGCACCCATCCCTCTCATCCCCTTCACTCTCCTCACATCCCCAGCATAGCACCCATCCCTCTCGTCCCCTTCCCTCTCCTCTCGTTCCCAGCACAGCACCCATCCCTCTCGTTCCCTTCACTCTCCTCACATCCCCAGCACAGCACCCATCCCTCTCATCCCCTTCCCTCTCCTCACATCCCCAGCACAGCACCCATCCCTCTCGTCCCCTTCCCTCTCCTCACATCCCCAGCCCAGCACATCAGAGCAGCAACAGGAAAGGGGGAGAGAGACAGCGTTAACAGTTATCAGGACAGTTACTTAACAACATGGTCTTCTTCCTCCCCCTTCATGTCCCCACTCAAAGACATCATTCCCTTCTCTGACCCTCACCTCCTCCCTTTCCTTTTTAACCCTTTTGCTTTTTCACTACATCTACTGTATATATTTTTTACTCTGTTGCCCCCATTTCCTCCCTTTTATTTTTCCCCTTTATCTTTCTCCCATCCATTTTTTCCTTCGTCCCTCAATCCTCTCTGTTTTAATCATCTTACACTATCTACTCTCACCTCTTCCTTTTCCTCTTTCCCCTTTATATTTTTCTCTTCAGTCTTCCCTTCCTCCCCCGATCATCCCTATTGCAATTTTCTTACTCATTCTACATTCATTTTCTTCTAATTTTAACTCCCATTTCCTCCTCTTTCTCCCTTCCCCCTCCTTCTTCTTATCCTATATTTCTTCATTCCTTACCTTTCTCTTCACTCCACATCGTTTCTTTTATCACCGTACATCTTCCTTCTCTTTCTCTCTCTCTATATATATATCTTCCTCACTTTCCTCTCATATATATTTCCTTTTTCCACTTCTCTTTTTTCCTTATTTAATTCCTTCCCTCTGCTCCCCTCTCTCCTTCCCTCTCTTCCGCTCTCTCAGATCTCTCCCCTTTGTTTTAGCAGCTTTCATTCATTTCCCCTTTCCAAAGTGTATACATCCTCTTACCTTCCTACCTTGTTTGTTTGTTGTTTCTCTCTCTCTCTCTTCTCTCTTCTCTCTCTCTCTCTCACCTCTCCTCTCTCTCTCTCTCTCTCTCTCTCTCTCTCTTCTCTCTCTCTCTCTCTCTCTTCTCTCTCTCTCTCTCTCTCTCTCTCTCTCTCTCTCTCTCTCTCTCTCTCTCTCTCTCTCTCTTCTCTCTCTCTCTCTCTCTCTCTCTCTCTCTCTCTCTCTCTCTATCTCTCTCTCTCTCTCTCTCTCTCTCTCTCTCTCTCTTTGAAGGTATCGAGAGTCTACATCTTGCGACGACAATTATATTCCTACGGCATCACTGTATTTTCTAAGTGTGACATTCGGAACTCTATTGGATTTAAGATAAGAAGAGCAATGCCTCAATGATTGATCGATTAATTATTTATGTGCCCGTTCTAACTCTTTCAAATGTGTGTGTGTTTGTGTGTGTGTGTGTGTGTGTGTGTGTTTCGATGACAACACAAGCCGTCTTGAAGGAGTATAGAAAATGTAAATTGTTTGTACTGTAAATGAAAATGGTGGAAAACACGAAGGAGTTAAAGTTTGATCGACCGTGTAAACAGACCTCTTGTCCCAGAATGAGAGAGAGAGAGAGAGAGAGAGAGAGTGAGAGAGAGAGAGAGAGAGAGAGAAGGAGAGAGAGAGAGAGAGAGAGAGAGAGAGAGTGTGTGTGTGTGTGTGTGTGTGTGTGTGTGTGTGTGTGTGTGTGTGTGTGTGTGTGTGTGTGTGTGTGTGTATGTGTGTGTGTGTGTGCGACTTAAACCGAGTGACAAAATAAAATTTAGTGAAAAACATGAAAGAGAAATATAGCAGAGAGAATAGAAGAAAGAAAACCAGAGAAAACAGAAAACAAAATTGAGAGAGAAAAACAAGAGAGAATGACCGGAAGACAAGAGCCAAAGATATATATGAAAAAAGAAAAGAGGTGAGCAAAAGAAAAGAAAACAGCAAGAGAGATAAAAGAGAAAGAGGAAGATGAAAAGAAAGGTAGAGAAGAGAAATGAAGTGGTGTAATAGGGAGGATAGAAAGGAAGTGGGATAGATGGAAATACTGTACAGGAAAGGAGAGAGAGAGAGAGAGAGAGAGAGAGAGAGAGAGAGAGAGAGAGAGAGAGAGAGGTAAAAGGCCTTGAGAATATAGAAGGTCGAGGAAGAGGGGATTGAAGATGAAGAAAGAGAGAGACTGCAAAGGGTGAATAAATGAGTAGACTGGAACACACACAAAGAAAAAAGATGGCCACCGGGGCTAAAAAATATATATATATATATGTATATATATATAAATGAGGGGGGAAAGAAGAATGAATGAGCGAGTGAACAGGAGAGCAAAAAATGGTACATGGGTCAAGGAGAAAAAGTTGAGAGTAAATAGTGAGAACAATGAGGGGAAGTGAAGGAAGGAAATGCTGGTGACAAATTGGTGGACGAAATTACACTGAAGGAAATGGGAAGGAGAACCAAACGATAAGAAAATGGGAGAGATAGAAAATAGGATGGAGGGAAGAGGTTATAACTAAAGGTATAAATGTAAATGTATGGATAAAGGAAAATAACTTAAGGAAGAAAGGAACGTCCCTAAAGGAAAGCGGAAGAAGGAGAGAAGGGGAAGGTGGAGAGAAGGGGAAGGAGGAGAGAAGGAGAAGGAAAGGGGAAAGAACGAGAACAAAAGGAACAGAATGAATGATAGATGAAAACATGAAGATAAAAATAAGAGGGTAACACAATAAGGGTCAGCGAGGAAGGAGTACAGAATGGGAGACAAGGAACTCAGAGCGAAGAGGAAATGTGAGGCTTGTGAGAACGGAAGGAAGAGAATAACACAAATGTCCGTAATGAAGCATTCGTGTCGCTCATCACTTCACAATAAAAAAATGAAAAAAAGAAAAAAAAATTATACGACATGGCCAGAAGGAAATCTAAAAATAAAATTTGTATATATAGTAAAATGGAGAAACCGTGTCTCAAGAAGCTAAAGCATATAATGAACACATGAAGATAAATAACTTACTTCTACTTCAGTCACACGTTAAGCTAATGGAAACGTGAACAGAATATATACATTTATCCAAAACGAGGAGGATGCAACCAGTAAAATTAAATAGAAAACGAAATTAATGTATTATAAGACGGAATGAGAGTAACAGAACCAGGGAAACAGAAGCGAAATGTAGAGAAAAATATGGTAGAAAGAATATGACAGTAAGAATAAAAACGAAAATACGAGGCTGGCATAGAACAACATTTGAAGGAAAACGAAAAATATAAAAGAATTACTCCACTACAGACATGACAAAAAGAAAGTAAAAAAAAAAAAAAAAAAAAAAAAAAAAGTGAAACACGAGTGAGGAAACTTTATTTAGTCCAAGCTGACAGCATTTTCGGTGGCCAAGGGATGTAGTGCTGTCACCCCATTTCTCTCTCAGTATAAATAGACATTCCTACTACAATTACACATGATAATCACATTGAGACAGACATTCTAATCACTGACTGACTTCCTATAATGCTATTCACAAACAGACAGACATTCTAATCACTGACTGACTTCCTATAATGCTATTCCCAAACAGACAGACATTCTAATCACTAATTGACTTCCTATAATGCTATTCACATACAGACAGAATTTCTAATCACATACAGACAGACTGACATATCAATCACTATCATGATAATGTTCAAATCACAGTCGGACATCCTCAAAATAATTTGATATGCACATCACAAACAGAAACCATACTATAATCGAATATCCTAATCACAATCTCTCCTCCCAAATACAATCAGACGTACTAATGACAGTCACACATTCTGGTACCTTGATATCCAGACCAAACATAAGGTCAACATAATACAGGTCAACCATAATCAGATATTTTAACAGTAAAGTTATATACTGTACACACATTCTTGCAGATTTTTAGCCCCGACTAACAAGATATGTCTCTATGTGTATGTGTGTGAATTTGTGAGTGTGTATGGTGTGTGTCTGTGTGTATATGCCTTTATCTGTGTGTGTATCTGTGTGTATATGCCTTTATCTGTGTATGTGTCTGTGTGTATATATATGCCTTTATCTGTGTGTGTCTGTGTGTATATGCCTTTATCTGTGTGTGTGTCTGTGTGTATATGCCTTTATCTGTGTGTGTCTCTGTGTGTATATATATGCCTTTATCTGTGTGTGTCTGTGTGTATATGCCTTTATCTGTGTGTGTGTGTGTGTGTGTATATATATGCCTTTATCTGTGTGTGTCTGTGTGTATATGCCTTTATCTGTGTGTGTGTCTGTGTGTATATGCCTTTATCTGTGTGTGTGTCTGTTTGTATATGCACTTTATCTGTGTGTGTGTCTGTGTGTATATGCCTTTATCTGTGTGTGTGTAAGTGTGTATATGCCTTTATCTGTGTGTGTGTCTGTGTGTATATGCCTTTATCTGTGTGTGTGTGTCTGTGTGTATATGCCTTTATCTGTGTGTATGTCTGTGTGTATATGCCTTTATCTGTGTGTGTGTCTGTGTGTATATATATGCCTTTATCTGTGTGTGTCTGTGTGTATATGCCTTTATCTGTGTGTGTGTCTGTGTGTATATGCCTTTATCCGTGTGTATCCGTGAGTGTATGTGTATTTATGTACTAGTATGTGCATGTGTTTGCTGGATAATAATATGAAGTTGTCTCTAAAATTGCGTTGGGAATGTCGTTGAAATCGTTGTATCTCATATGCTAATTAATTTTATAAACAGTTTTAGCTCTTATTAGATGCTTCAAGTGTGCTTCTGACGCTCAAATTTAATTCCTGATTTCCTGGTATCAACAATAATTACGCTGTGAGGGCAAGTGGCCGACATTCAATACTACATCATTTCTAGTGTTAATCTGACCCTTTAGATTCAGTTCATGGACATAGAGTTACTCCCGTTCTGAAGTCCAGGTCACACACACACACACACACACACACACATCCAGCCCATTTGTTAATTTACATATCTTGTCGATCACAGAATCAGGGTAATTATACATACATATATATATATATATATTGAAATTTAAATCCTTGCCTCGCAATATTGCAATAAACTGCACTGCGAGTAACATTATATCTCTTCTGGATATGAGCGAAATACTGTATTAGACTGATTTACTAAACAAGCTTTTCTATTATTCCCTTAATTCCGATGGTAATTCACCTTCATTAAGCTCATTATGCTCATAAATCCTTGAGACTGAGTAAGTATTGGGGTGTCATTCTCAATGCATTACTCACATAATTATTAAAGTGAACCTCCCTCTTCCACTTATTCTGAGACTATTTGCGGCAACAGCTGGACTTCAACTCGATAACAAGAGTATGTCAGAGATGTGTGTAAAATTTGTTGAGCCTATTTGCTGATCTACGTACACAGTAATGCATGTTATCTTAAATATTATATCCTTTATCAACTCTTTCATCCTTACCTTCAGAGATGCCCTGGGAACTCAATATCGTTCTGTTAATCATTTTCTCTCACGACTCATCACTCATGACTCAGACAGCTGTTTGGTTTATTGTGAGTATGACAAACAAACATCAAACACTGAACAACGAACACCAAACAACGAACAACAAACACCAAACAACGAACACCAAACAATGAACAACGAACACCAAACAACGAGCACGAAACAATAAACAACGAACACCAAACAACGAACACCAAACAATGAAGAACGAACACCAAACAACGAACACCAAACAATGAACAACGAACACCAAACAACGAACACTATTTGACGGTAAAATGAAGGACTATTAATCCCTCCAACATATACGAAGAAGCATATCCCCATAATTGACGAAGGAAGGTAGTTTAGCGTCAAGAGGAAATGAAGGAAAAGCAGGAGGGAAGATAAAGAGGAGGAGAGAAGAGGAAGAAAAACAAGGGGAGGGAGGGAAAATAAAGAGGAGGAGGAAAAGGAAAGAAGAGGAGAGGTGGAGGGAAAATGAGCAAGAGGAGGAGGAAGAGGAAAGAAGAGGAGGGGGTGGAGGGAAAATGAGCAAGAGGAGGAGGAAGAGGAAAGAAGAGGAGGGGTGGAAGGAAAAAAGAGGAGGAGGGGGGAGGGAAAATGAGCAAGAGGAGGAGGAAGAGGAAAGAAGAGGAGAGGTGGAGGGAAAATGAGCAAGAGGAGGAGGAAGAGGAAAGAAGAGGAGGGGTGGAGGGGAAATGAGCAGGAGGAGGAGGAAGAGGAAAGAAGAGGAGAGGTGGAGGAAAAATGAGCAAAAGGAGGAGGAGGAGGAAGGTGGAGGGAGCAGCATCTATTCAGGACACGAGTGGAAGGGAAGATCCGCTGAAGCCTTTCTGAGAGGCGGGCAGGGAGGCAGGCAGCACGAAGGAGAGGGGAGGAAAGAGGGAAGGAGAGGGGAGGAAAGAGGGAAGGAGAGGGGAGGAAAGAGGGAAGGAGAGGGGAGGAAAGAG
Source organism: Petrolisthes cinctipes (assembly GCA_033782935.1). Lineage (NCBI taxonomy): Eukaryota > Metazoa > Arthropoda > Malacostraca > Decapoda > Porcellanidae > Petrolisthes > Petrolisthes cinctipes. The sequence continues at coordinate 135,504 of JAWQEG010003836.1, read as the reverse complement.
GGAAGGAGAGGGGAGGAAAGAGGGAAGGAGAGGGGAGGAAAGAGGGAAGGAGAGGGGAGGAAAGAGGGAAGGAGAGGGGAGGAAAGAGGGAAGGAGAGGGGAGGAAAGAGGAAGGAGAGGGGAGGAAAGAGGGAAGGGAAGGGGAGGGGAGGAAAGAGGGAAGGAGAGGGGAGGAAACAGGGAAGGAGAGGGGAGGGAAGAGGGAAGAAGAGAGAAAGGGAAAGAGAACAGAAATGCATATAAAAGAAAAGGGGAGAGGGAGAATGAGGAGGAAAGGAGAATGAGTAGGAGGTGTAAAAATAAGAGGAGGATATAGAGAAGGGAAGGAAGAGAAAGGAGAATAATGGTAAACACTGAGGAGTTAGAGGATTGAAAGAAGAATAGGGAGAGAGATAATAGGAGGACAAAAAGAGTTTGCTAAATGGAAGATATAGAAATTGATATGCAGAGGAACTGAAAGAATGGAAAGAAAAAGAGATTAAAGGGGAAAGAATGAAAGGAGAGAGAAAGACGAAAGAAGAAGAAAGAGAGGAGCATATTTATAAAGGAAGAGAAAACAACTTTGGCAGGAAAGGAAGAGATAAAGAGATCTTGGTGAACAGGGATGGCGTAATCCATGCAAAGAGAGAGAGAGAGAGAGAGAGAGAGAGAGAGAGAGAGAGAGAGAGAGAGAGATAAACGGTGTTGAGTTGAGGCGCTACTGACCGCTGGATTAAGGATGGTCAGTCCTTGTTCACCACTACACCACCACCACCAACAGCAGCAGGAGGAGGAGGAGGAAGGAAGAAAAATAAAAATAAAATGAGAAGAAATGTTTAAACTGTTGGTAATCTGTAATCATGAAGAAAAGAAGAAGAAGAAAGATAGGAAGATGGTTGGAAAGAAAAATTATAGATGATAGAGAGGAAGAAGAAGAGAGGATAACTACGCAAAGAATGGAAGAAGGGAAGAGGGAACAATCCGAGACGAGATGTTGAGGGAAGAATGGCATGAAAAGGAAGAGAAGGTAGAAAACGATTAGAAAGGAAAGGTACGAAAAACAGAAGAAAAAAACAAAAATATACCTTAAAGGGGAGGTTTTCTTGTTGGTGAATTGGAAGGTCTTTGCTGAATCCTCCAAACTATGCCAGGAAACAGACGCCCTCTATGACATTAAAAAACAATATACAAGGGATTTTTTTCGTGGCATAGTTTGGAGGAATCACAGACCTTCCAATTCACCTACAACAGAATCTTCCCATAAACAGGAAGATTAAGAAGGAAGGCTATGAGTGAAGTATCTAGACGATTTAATTGGAAAAAGAGAGAGAAGGAATGTGAAGAGGATGGAAGGAGATGAGAAGGAGCTTGAACCATTTTACGTGGAAAGAAGAAGAGGGTGAAGATGCGGAAGCGAATGAGGGAGGAAGAGAGAACTAGGAAGAGAGGGTGAATGTGAAAGAGAAAATTGGAGAGCAAGAGGAAAATGACATTACATCCAGAAAGCAAGCATGAGGATGGAAGGACAGCAGCATTACCAAGAGGAAGAGGAAGAAGACCTGCAAGAGATGAAGGGAGGGAAGCTGAAGGAAGACCAGAGATGAAGGAACAGATATGCATGAATGAGACAAGGGACAGAGTGAACTAAGATGATAATATATCATAATATTATATCACACATAGACGAATAGGTGAGACAAAGGACAGGGTGAAACAAGACAATAGTATAATCACACATAGACGAATATACATGCAGTAGAAAATTTTGTACCTCAAGATAACAGTACACAAATAGTATCTGAGTATACAACCTACGATAAGAACGAGTATACATTATCGAACATACCTTTCAGATGCTTCTAATTGAGGACATTATCTCCCATGGACACTCACCTGGAAGAAAAGAAAGGTCAAAGTGGGAAGTTATAGGAGAGACTCTTGTAGGAACAATTAAACGCCAATGAGGATAATTGTTATAAAAGTAAAAGAAAATATTGTTGCAACTGGTACATTCTGTGGCTTGTATTTGTGTTTTACATTCCCTAATCCACTCAGTTGCAAGGTACATTATTTCTACGGCACATCTCTTCTGCATCAGGAATATAGTATGGACACACGTTTATCTGCATTGATATAAATTCGAAATTTAGTGCACATAATGAAAAGAGCACCAATTATTGTTAAATATCGAGCTAGATGATTAAAATGTTAACTAGTACAGTACCTCTAAGCAAGGGCTCTAATCCTGGAGAAGGATAGGCCACTCCTATTGGAATTTTGGTCGTTGTGGTACAGCACCTAGCGGTAATAGGAATAACTAACAGCTGGCGCCTTTATTTATATAGGAGCGGTGGTCGTTTGTTTTCATTTTTTTGGTTTGGTGAAGTTAATTTTGAGACTGAAATGCGGATTACTGGGTGCTCAATAATAAACAGTTCCACCAATTTTCCGCTTTTCAGAAGAGCCTGAAACGCGAGTTTTTACATAACTTAGTAAGCTACGAAGTACAAATTTGATTAATTGTGATAGTTATGCAGTATTAATATGATATGAACTTGTGTTAGATGATGATACACTATCCTTTAGCAAGCTACAAAGTACTTATTGTGATAGTTATACAGTATTAATTTAGGTGTGTTAATTACATTGATATTAACTACAGTGTCAGATGATGATACCTTATCCTTTTTATAGTTATACAGTATTTATATTGGTGGTAATGATATTGATATTAACTGGTGTCAGGTGATGATAGCCTACCTTATCCTTTATATTTCTATTTTCGTAAGTATATTTATTTGTTCCTGTTAGGATGAAGTATTACATATATATATTTTCCTTACCCCCAGACTAAAACTATTGTTTTAGGCTTGCAGATAGCAAAATATAATGAAAGTAACTCCTGATTATTCAGAGCCTCTCAAGCTAAGAAAGAAAGCAGGAAATAATTGATTTTAAAACACATGTAAGCGCTCCTCATAGTAAGGTTATAATGCACTTATGTACTTGTGATGACAATACGATACAGTACGTACTGTAAGCCCTACATTTCTTATAGTTCATTGGTATGTAGTTTTATGTATGGTCTATAAAATCTATATAGCTGACCTTTCCTTCAGTTATACATCAGAATACTATTGAGAAACAATATTGTAGGTATCATAAACAGGTGATAATCACTCATTTTAGATATCATGCATGAATTTTATTAAAGTTTGGATGCTTTAGCAATTAGGTCTGGATTAGGAAATGGATAATTTATTATGTAGTTTGCCTTTAATACATACAAGAATTTTTTTTTTTATTCTCAAAAACATGTAATGATAACCGTCTTGTTCTCACAGCAAGCAAGAATATAGGAAGCAAGAATACTCTCACATAGTGGTGGTGGGGTAACAGTGTTGTACAGTGCTTATATCTCATTGATTTATAGTTTGAAGAATAAGCTATATGCACGTCTTTTTTTTTTTTTTTTAACTTTTACATCAAAATATTGTTGAGAAACATAATTGCAGAGGTCATAAACAGGTAAGAATCATCGTACATTGGAGTTACTGTACGTAAATGATAGGTATGATTTTTTTTTAGCAACATTTTAGGGCTTTGTCGTAGATATTATCGTAATTTTTGTAATTTGACCACAATGAATATAATTATTCAATTTATAGCCAAATAATTAGTATCATATGTCCTGTGCGTTATTAGTAAAGAAAATCCGACTTAAAAATTAATCAGGAGAAAAGGAAGAAGGCGGGAGGTGGAGTGTTGATTTCAGCCAGCCAGACCGACAACACCAAAATAACTTTACAAAATAACATTCTTCTCCCAGTATCAGTATCTTTGCTCTAAGTCAACACAACACAACTTCATCTACTGACAAATGTTTACTGTTGTACTAATGGTTTATGACTTTTAGCTATTAATATTTTTCCTCCATCTACAACTCTACATAATAAATAGAAATGTATGCAAGGATATCGTAGCTTCCGATCATAGTAGCGGCTATATATGCAAAGGTTTCCGGAATCAATGACATTTCATACACATAGCCACTCGGTCCCTTAGTTTAAATTAACATAGCCTATGCATTTTTTTTTTTTTTTATCTTTTAATAATCGGTTATTTTATTCCTTGCAATCCCTTTTTATTCAGTTCCATATTATACTCTTACTAACGCCCGTCCAGCCACTCACCCTCCATCCAATGCATAGATCCGGTATCACCTGCGTCCCTCTGCTTCCCTTTGTGTGTGACTGGACCAAAAGACAAAGAGACAGACAAAGAGAGAGACTTCAATCGACAAAACCTCACACAAGTCTGACAATTATTCCCTCCATCTCTCCTGTCGCTCACATTCTAACTCACATGCGTATACGCTCACATGCATACACAAACAAACAGCACATGCTGACAAAAGTATATTTTATTTACCCCTGACTCGTACACATTCACGCACTAGTTTAAAAACACAAACTGGAAGTACACAGATATTTTTAGTACCTATTATTTCACACATAATATAATGCAACTACATACACATATGACCACGAGAATTCCTGAGAAACGCATAATTTATGACGAAACACACAAGCAGGATGCAGTAAATATGCACAAACAACGAAAAGCACATATTAATACTTTTACACTAACACATTTAATGGCACATAAACAAGCACACATACAACACACAAATCATGTCCAAGCCCAAATCTCTTCTCTCTTCACCTCTCCCTTCCCACCAATGCTGCCCGGTGCTCTCCTTCCCCACCACCACCCACTACCACACGCCCAGTAACAAGAGGACAAGGTGCAGTAGGGCGATCTGACCCCCGTGACACCAACCTTTCATGTTCTCAGGCGCTTGTGAACCGAGAGGGACCCTTGCAGCTAACACACACACACACACACACACACACACACACACACACACACACACACATGCATCTCTTTACACGGACACACATATAGAAACCATAATACGGCAAGAAAGTGCACACACATACGCATACACATTTAACCACTAATACAGTAATCATACACCAAGCTAAATCCCGCATATATAAATACATACAGGAACACAGAGAAAAAAACCAATGTCAGTCAAGTGTATAATATTTATACACTATGGTCCTCACACACTGCATATACTCACAAGTGTATATACCAACACACAGTCATATTTATAGTGCTCTTGATTTTATTTAACCCTAATGGCTATACACAAAGACAAGTATTCAGCATTCAAACCCATATTGGGACAAGTACAAAATTTCACATAAAACAATTGGACCCTCTTACACACTCAACGACTTTGGTATACAAATATGCACTCAAAAGAAGCACATGCGAGACAATTCCATACAATAACAAAACTAGTTAACGCCTACTTGGGCTACGGAACACCTACAAACACAGTGCGAAGAAAAACATCGTCCCCTGTAAAAAAAAAAAGATGTGTTTATTATATCTGTACAGTCGATACTTGTCCACACACACGAACATATTTTTAGCATAGGCTACACGCAGACACAAAACAAACGGTAACGCCATACACCTAAACAAACACAGAAAATGAGTCGGGAATACAAAGCGTACGGTTACACAAATGCATACACACTCACAAACACATACACAACACGCACATACACACTATACAAACGCAGAGAGGGGAAGGGAAAAAAGGTGATAGGGAGGGAAGGAGGGAGGGAGAGGGAGGGAGGGAGAAAGGGAGGGAGAGGGAGGGAGGGAGGGAAGGAGGGGGAGGGATAGGGAGAGGGGGAGGGAGAGAGAGAGAGGGAGGGAGGGAGGGAGAAAGGGAGGGGAGAGAATATATAACACTGGTAAAACAGCTAACATTTTGGTCTATATTTTACACCCTCGTATTTGTTAACCCAGCCTTCCCCCAGTATGTATGTATGTTGTGAGAGTACTGTGTGTGTGTGTGTGTGTGTGTGTGTGTGTGTGTGTGTGTGTCAGTACTTGAGAGCACAGAATATAAAAACTCTGCTTTTTAAATTGACAATAAAAATGCAAAAAAATATCATGCCATTGCAACACATAAATGCATCAAGTTTATTCGTAAGCAAATGTAAACCTTCCCAACACACACACACACACACACACACACACACACACACACACACACACACACACAGAATCACTATCTTCTGCTCTCCATCACTTGCTCATCCAATTCTTTTTCACTCACTACTCATTCACTCCCATTTCTATCAATGAAGTGTACACGATGACCTCCAGTATAGCCAATAATGTTTGAGAACGACTCGAGAAAGAACTATTAATTAAAGGGAAGAATAAAATAATGCACTTGGATGAGTGAGTATATTATGGATGACTTGATAAACGTATGAATAACAAACAGATGATGGATGATGAGTGAGGGTTGGTTGGGATGACAGTGCGTCGTGTGTGCTTAGGTGAAGAGGGTACATCAACAAGATAAAATATGACAGAGGTAAACATTCCCCTTGTGTAGTTTATTTTTTTTATAAAGGCTTAAAAGTTGTTTGTTTGTTTACTAGAGAGAGAGAGAGAGAGAGAGAGAGAGAGAGAGAGAGAGAGAGAGAGAGAGAGAGAGAGAGAGAGAGAGAGAGAGAGAGAGAGAGAGAGAGAGAGAGAGAGAGAGAGAGAGAGAGAGAGAGAGAGAGAGATTGAACTGAAATGGAGAGAAGAATAGTCACGGAATACTAGGACAAAATTAGCTTGTAAAATAATTAGGCCATTTAATAGCCTATTGTCCTGTGTACATCAAACTACACAGAGACCTCATCACGCAGTCACTAGTCAAACCTCACTCCAATTAACTTAGGACATAAAAATCTGGCGAGCACACACACACACATACCCACACACACACACACACACCAGATGACATAAAACCCTTTTACCATCCACGTTCAGATTAACAGGCAGATGCACTTTAACATGGTTGGTTTATGTACTCGTTAAACCACCGTACAGCTCAGTAGCTAATGATGAAAGTACTGGATAAATCGTTGTGTTTACAGCCCAAAATATGTGTACAATACAGTCACCAAAAAAATTTACCATATCTGACAACTCATTTATATATCAAGTTACTAGTAGGATATCTATTTCGTGGTATGATTTGGAGGAATCAGTAGCCCTTTAATATACAATTGATGACCATACAAATTCTACCCCCTCAGCAGTCCTTGAGACGAGGCCTTGGGTCTCTTCTGGATGACGGGTCAGCCAAGCTATCACGGGCAACACTTTTCATGGTCTTCGATTGTAAATTCAAGAGAATGTCTCATTAACTCCTTTATAATCTTCTGCCTCAGGTTCTTCATTCATTAATTCTTGCTTGATAACAGAAAATTTCCTTGCCACTCGGAAGTCCTTTCATCCTCAACTCAACCTCAAACGATTCACATTCTTTGCATCAGTCTTTACTGCAGAAAACCCGAATAATATACCAACAGAAACAACAGTCCAAAATGGAAACATCGAGGTATTAAGAAATATCAGCATAACATAATCATGTCAGCATATGCAAAATGCTAGAGACACTCATGCGAGATAGACTTACAAAACTTACTCAGAGACACTCAACAAGGTTTTCGTAATATACGTTCTTGCCTAATAAACCTATTTAACTTCTTAAATGACATTCTCATTTAATACGATAAGAGAAAAGCAGGAGACATAATTTATTTAGATTTCCAAAAGGCTTTTGAAAAACTTCCCCATAAACGTTTAATAACTAAATTAAAGTTACACAGAATCCAAGGCGATACAGTAAGATGGATAGAGAACTGGCTAAGCAACCGAAAATAACGCTTTGTAATAAATGGGAAATCAACTAGTTGGACTGGCGTTACGAGCGTGGTGCCACAGGGGTCAGTTGTAGGACCAATTCTATTCTTAGTTTACATAAACGACATAAATGAAAGCCTCTCATGCATAATATCAAAGTGTGCCAATGGCACTAAAATTGCAAATACAGCACTCACTAATGCACAGACTAAAGAAATGCAAAATAATCTCGATAAACTGTCAAATTGGGTGCAAACTTGGCAAATGTCTTTTAATGCAGATATCTGTAAAGTGCTCCACATCGGATATCGTAACGTATCCGCAAACTACTCATCTAATGGTACACAACTCAAAAGGGTAGACCGAGAGACAGACTTAGGGGTAACAGACTAACAATATCAAGTAACCTAAAACCCAGTCAGCAGTGTATGGAAGTAATTAAGAAAACTAATTTTATTATTGGCTTTATTGGCAGAGCATTCGAGTATAAGTCCAAAGACACTATCCTTGCTATGTATAATTCCTTGGTCCGTCCCCTTATGGAATACTATGTTCAAGCCTGGTGCCCATACTACCAGAAAGATATAGCAATACTGGAACGAGTTCAATGTAAGGTTACTAAAATGATACCAAGTCTGAAGAACAAAACGAACGAGGAGCGACTAAGGGAACTAAATCTATTCCCGTTAACACAACGTAGATAGATTAAGAGGCGACTTAATCCAGATATTTAATATTATCAAAGGCATAGAAAATATGGACTGCAATAAGTATTTCACTATCTACCAATCAAATAACACGAGAGGAAACGGTTGCAAATTCATAGGTAAATCTATTAACTCACACGAATCCAAGAATTTCTCAGTGAGTAACTTTTCCTAATTCAGTTGGCGAGTTCACCCAATATCACCTACTTTCTGCCTTTCCTATAAAATTTCTTTGGGGCATATTTCTGCCAACCTCACAAGGTGATTACTTCTGACTTGTTTTCCTGTACAGCCCAGACCTATCTACGGCTATCACTGGGAAGTACTATAGATATTCTCTACCAGAAATCCTCAAATCAGGTCGCCTTGTGTGGACCGTAAAGTCTGTTGTGGTCTCTGTATCTATGTAACTCTCTCTCTCTCTCTCTCTCTCTCTCTCTCTCTCTCTCTCTCTCTCTCTCTCTCTCTCTCTCATCCATAATTCTGAAAAAGTTAGGGAGGAATTCCAGAAGTGTAAGTTGCGTGTCAGGTGAAGTTTCTGGCCGTTCGATGAGCCAGCCAGACTATAAGAGTGATATAGGTATATTCAGAGAGGTAATAGAACAGGTGTGGTGGAGTAATGCAGAAGAGAGACTGAAAGAGACGAGGATAAAAGTATGTTGGAAACAGGAAAGTGAAGAGTGATTACGAATTTGTGGGTCAAGGAAGAAAGGGAGCAGAAGGTGGAGAGAAAAGTGGAGAATAAGTATGCTCCATATTTCATACCTGGCGATTATGTACCATTTTACTCATTAATTTTTTCGATATTTCGGTCAATGTAATCCAATCCAAGACAAATTACACTAAGTATGTACACAATAGTACAATATGTTTTGCATCTTACAAACACTAGAATATCACTTGAAAGGTATCGGTGCATTTTCGCCAGGAAAAAAAAAAAAAAACAGCACCAAAGGTACTGTAGGTACTGTTGCTTCCCAAAATTGGATAAAGGTGACTCAAACAATTGTCTTCATGTATTCCTATGACAGTTATGCTTTGATCAATATAATCTTACTTGCAAACAGTTAAGGGGAGATTTTCTTGTTGGTAAATTGGAAGGCTACCTATTCCACCTAAATATGCCAGAAATCAGACGCCCTCAATATTAATAATAGGGGATCTTTTTTGTGACATAGTTTGGAGGAATGGGAGACCTTCCAATTCACCAACAAAAGAACTTTCCCCTAAATATTGCTGCTAACCTTAATTAGGTGCATCTAATCCTGTACCTATTGAAACTACAAAAGCGAAATTGTCACATGTTAAGCCGAATCACTATACCCTAATATCTCAATACATCTTAATAACATAAATATAAATATATGAAACATCTTTACCAAATTTCGTTCAGATTTTTCTTCACTCGACTTAATTATACCTTACCCGCTGTTATCTACTTTTTCATAAAAAAGCGTTTATCTTCCAAGCTAATCCTGCTCCAATCTTACTATACCCTAAATAGAAAACAATATATAAACAAGTAGTTAACACAGAGATAAATTAAATAACAAAGAGAGTCGAGTGGAAGACCGTACCACGGTGACAGGAGTTGGTGTGCAAAAAGAGTACAAATACAAGTATATTAATTTCAGAATTTCCGTTTCGCTTCAGAAAGTGTGTAGCATCTCCTTTCGCATCGAAAGTTTACTACGGCTTCTGCTAATGTTTGAAGCTTTGAAGTTTAATACACTGAGCAGGCAAGTCTGAGGGGCCCACTCCGAGTCGAAATAAACTGCCAGCCACAACAAAAGTAAATTATGGGCAATTTCGGGAATGGATGGGCATGTGTTCAAAGTTCCCCAATATTTTACACTTTACTGGGTCCCTTCCGCTCACCCCATCTCCACTGACCGATAAACTTGCATGACTACCGACACAGTTGCCACAAATACTTCAGTATTTCATCTGTAAGAGGCAAGAACTATTGTCTAGTTGCCTTTTGACGTAAGCAAACATTTTATCTCGATAACTTTGACCCACTGACCTGCTTTTGAAACACAGATCCCTAAGATTGTACAAATATTACAGTTAGCATATAGTTGGAATCAGTGAGTTCCACCAGTCAATGAAGTCAGTTTTATTGTTTCCATAGTACAATATAAGGAAGTATATGCAAGGAATCACAACAGTTACTGCTATGAGTCAATAATATGAATATTGAAGACAGAGAGTGGGTCTGTGAATGCTGACAAACACATGATCTGGGGCAATAAGGAGTAAAGTGTGTCAAGGGACAATGTGGAGGAGTCAATAGCCCTCAGTTCGCCAACAGAATCATATCCTCTTAAACTATATGCCACAACTGCGTCGGAGAGTTCTTGTGAAGGAAGGTATATGATTATGTTAATAAGAGTAAGACTGAAGCAGGAGTAAGTGTGGCTGGGTTAGTCAGTTTGTGTGAGGATTTTTTCGCTTTTTATCTTTCACACTAAACCTTAATTAAATGCTGATGCGTCGTTCTTCAAGTCGACAATTTAAAGTTTAGAAGGGCTGCAGCGTCACGAAAAATGATAGAATTCCTACTCGATTCATTGATGTACAATATCTTTACCTTAACCAACTGAGTTTATGAAAGTTTTTGTTTAAATTATTATTATTACTATTATTATTATTATTATTATTATTATTATTATTATTATTATTATTATTATTATTATTATTATTATTATTATTATTATTATTATTATTATTATTATTATTATTATTGGCTATGTTGTTTCCTTATGTGTGTGCGTGTGTTGCAGTTATTATGAGCTACAGTAATGCCAGATAATGGTAGTAGCGAGTGTGTGTGTAGGTGGTAGGAGCTACAGTAATGCCAGACCTTGGTACTAACGTGAGTGTTTGTCATGTGTTACAGGTGTAGGTGCGGGTGGCGGCTCTGGTGGGGAGAGGCCACGAGAACACCAAACCCTCAACTGTCTGATGGCCAAACAACTGTGTCAGGAGGACGCCAACTGCTCTGCCATCCTCAAGGTCATCCCTACACTGTGTGGGCCGGAATTAGGTCAGTTAAACTAATATTAATCTACTTACCCTTACATTCGCTAGAACACTTGACCTTTGTCACTATTGGAACATATTTACTAACATTCCAGACCCTTTCCATTATCATCAAAGTTATTCATATAGTGTGTGGTGCCGAGTCCAAATGTATAGCCTATACTGGGAACCCTAGCATTTTTCCTATAATAAATCTCCTCAACATTGTGGTCAAGATCAAGCCCGTCTTGCGTTGTATGGATCTTGTTCAATAGTTCATCCTTGTGCCTGCCTTACTGTAAAATGGTCTTGTATCCTGACATGCCCTTTAAGGATCATCCACTCAGTCCTTACCACAACAAAAAATATTTCCCGATCACACAGCACCATCACCACAAGAAAAAAACGACCACCACAAAACAACAAATATTTCCCAAACAAACCACACCAGCAGCACCACCATCTCCAAAACAATTGTCCCATCACCACACCACCACCGTCACTATCAAAACAATCACATCACTATCAAAACAAACATCCCATCACACCACCAAAACAATCGACCCATCACACCACCACCACCGCCACCATCAAAACAATCATACCACCATCACCAAAACAAACATCCCATCACACCACCACCACCAAAACAATCACCCCATCTTCCCACCACCACCGCCACTATCAAAACAATCATACCACTATCACCAAAACAATCGACCCATCACACCACCACCACCAAAACAATTGTCCCATCACCCCACCACCACCGCCACCATCAAAACAATCACACCACCATCACCAAAACAATCGACCCATCACACCACGACCACAACATCATCATCACAAGCACAATAACCATTCGTGGCGCTCCACCATTGTCCCGGAGGCAGGAGACCCATCAGGACTATGTGTGTGTGTGTGTGTGTGTGTGTGTGTGTGTGACGAACCACTCTCCTTCCAGACAAACAAACAAACAGGGGGGAAATCGAGCAGACGGATAGATAGGTAGAGAGATAGATAAAGAGATAGATAGATATATAGATTGATAGATGGATAAGTAGATAGATGTATAGCTAAATATAGAGAGATCCACTATCCTAACTTGTTGACCTGCTTTCCTAACCTGCCTTCCGAGCCTGTTAACCTACCATCCTCACCTACTGACCTGCCATCATTACTTCCTTTTGTCATGGAACTCGGAATTCCAGATAGAGTTATGCAAGTAGGCTGGAATGTCAACAGTTAGCAGCTGGAGATTACGACAGGCTAGTCAACTAAACAGGTAAGGAAGGCAGACCGGGAGGAATGATACAAAGGCACGAGAAAGAAAGCGTGAGAGGCAGGCAAGCAGGCAGCCAGAACGAGGGGAACGGTGAGGACAAGACAAGTGAAAACGTAAGGGAGGGTAGGACAAGCAGTGAGGTGCGGGCAGGATCAGAGAAAGGAGGGGACAGGACAGAGTAGAAGAGGGGACAGTGTAGAAGAGGGGTCAGGAAAGGGTAAAGGAGGGGTTAGGACAGAGTAGAGGAGGGGTCAGGGCAGGGTAGAAGAGAAGTCAGGATAGGGTAAAGGAGGGGTCAGGGCAGGGTAAAGGAGGGGTCAGGGCAGGGTAGAGGAGGGGTTAGGACAGGGTAGAGGAGGGGTCAGGACAGGGTAGAGGAAGGGCCATGGCAGGGAGAGGTCTGGGTGGTGGCACTGGCGTGGTCCACAAAAGGTCTGTAGTCCGAGTTTGCCAGTTTAATGGGTCGGCAGGTAAAAAGTTTGCCCCGAGGAACTCACCCTAAGTGATCCCGGTCTCGAACTAGGAGTGGAGTGCTCCCCCCCCTCCCACCCCCACTCTACACTTTTTCACCCTACCTTCACCCCTACACCCCCCTTCCACCGAATCGACCATCCCAGCCTTACACTAACCTAATCTTCTATCCGTACCAAGCATATTTATTGTCCAACCCTACTGCGGTTCTCCCTACTCACGTCACGTCCAGTCCAGTCCACTTTATACAAGCCTCACCCTTCGCCTTACCTCGTATCACCTCCATCCCTTCACCCTACCCACATTAGCCCAACCGACGATTTATTTACATTAACTACTTCCATCTATCCACCTTTCCCCATCCTCACCACATCACACAAACAGCCCCCTTGCTCTCCACTTTCATCACTTCCTCATGCACAAACTCAACATTACCTTCCATCTCCATCCCTTTCTCCCCTCTACATCTCGCACTTGCTTCATATTACGCTAAACACCACATCATTCTCCCCGCTCCCTAAACTCGATTCAGGAAGACATCACCTTCTCCCTTACCCAACCTGTTATCATCCCCACTCCACCACCAGCCACCATCAGATATTATGACCCCATCACAAGCACTCAACACCAGGATCGTGTAAGTAAACTGCTGCTGAAGTGAACAACACCAACATTTGAGGGTCTGGGGGAGAGGAGGAGGGAAAGCGGAGGAGAGATAGAGGAGTAGTAAAAGGGAGGAGGGAAGGAGTGGAATTAAACGTTGGAGTGAAGGAAACAGAAATATGCGAGGCAGAAATGTGAAGAAAGGCAAGGGTAGAGGAAGGGACGAGTTAAATGGAGGAAGGAGCAGAAGGAAAGGGAGGAGGTAAAGGAAAAAAGAAAGAGAAGAGCAAAGAGTGAGGAATGAGGTGAAGGGATAAGGAGCAGTAAGAGGAAGGAGAGGATGTAGAGCTAGGCGGCAGAGGGAGGTGGAGGAACTGTACGAGGTAAAGGGAAGGATATCAAGAGATGAAATACGTACAGTAGACTGGAGGGACTGGGAGTGTAAGAGTGAATGGTAAACTTCAGTGGTAAGACGAGGAAAACTCAGTTTTGTGAGAACATGTCTAAGGTCAAAACCATCAACAAAATATGTATATACGGTGTGAATTTAAGAAATATAAAAAACACTGTCAAGGGAAGTGCTGGATCAATACATACGAATTATAATTATGCAAGTTTACACTGAGGTCTATCCCTGCGTTAGAATAGATCCTGTAGTATTTTGAACCTGGGTCAGTGAAGGTGTGAGGGCCAACACAGAGGACCACGGGGAATGTAAACACCAGTCCACAAACACACAGTATGCACAAACAGGCAACAACAACACACTCAGACAAAACAACAGGGCTGCTAATTAACCAGTCTTGCTCGCCCACCACCCTCCTCCTATGAATTCCAGGGTCCACCACCACCATCACCACCATCACCACCATTTTCAATAATTGACCATCCTATCGTCACCACTACCACCACTACTACCACCGCTGTTGTCACTATTGCTATCACCATCATCAGTACTACCACCAACATCTGTATCCCCACTATAATCATCACCACCACCATTTTCACTTGACCACCACCACCACCACCACCACCACCACCTTTCCGACGACCTTCACCTTCCTCCTCCACGATAAGACAAAAATCATGGGGACTCACCCAGACTGGATCCATGGAAACTTTATCCAATCTGCGACGGACCTGGATCTCGTTTCACAAACAAACTCGCAGGCACAATGGGCCGTGTTACTTTACCTGCGAAAAAGGGAAACATATTTGCCACTGTTGGATGGTGGAGTAGGAAAAAGATTGACCAAGAGGCAGAGATTTTTTTTCGTAGTGGGAGCAAGAGATATAAAAAGATAGCAGAAAAAGAGTGAGGACAGATGGAGATAGAAAGAGACGCACTGAATGAGACAACCGAAGACTGGGAAAGAGAGAACCAAGGGAAGTAAACAAGGAGAGAGAGAGAGAGAGAGAGAGAGAGAGAGAGAGAGAGAGAGAGAGAGAGAGAGAGAGAGAGAGAGAGAGAGAGAGAGAGAGAGAGAGAGAGAGAGAGAGAGAGAGAGAGAGAGAGAGAAGTTAAGGTAGTGAGAGTGTGAAAGAGAAAAGGAAGCTGTGCTAAATTTACGCTCGAGAGACGGGTGGTGGTGAGGAATTGGAGAGGAAGAGTCAATGGAGAAGCTGGTAGTGTGCGTCAGGTTAGTACAGTGAAGTGAGGCAAACACACATTCACAGAGTCAACACCATACGGCACTACGACAGACGAGTCACCTGACAAACGGAACACGATACGAAAAAGGAGTAACTAAAAATAAAAAAGCATATTCGAGCTGCAAAAGTCAAAATCAGGAGCGAGTTTAAGAGGTGGAGTCAAAAGCGAGAGAGGCAGTGAGGCAGGAAGGCCGGTCTGGTGGGTTGAAAAGCGATAATGGAGTCAGGAAGGGAACCAAACAGCAGGAAAGTGTGTGTGGCAAGGCAGGCACCCTTGTATACCAGGCAGGTCGGGCAGGGAGGCAGGCAGGTAAGCTGACAGGCAAGAAGGTGCTTACGATAATAAGGTCTTTAAAATGTAGCCAGACAGGAGACCCTGGAGCCTGTTTGGCGACCTAAAAGTAGTGGCGTGAAGGTGAGGTAGAACGTAAAAGGGAACAACACCAGTACTTTGGGACATAATATGTAGTCCTGATATGGTGTGCTTGTCTCCATAAGTTATAATTATGAACCGCAAATGTGATCCATGTTGACAAGTAGGTGAAATACTAGTAAATTAAAAAAAAATATATGATAATGGTATTAACTGGATAAACTTACTAGTGATATAGTAGAGACGAGAGTTGGCATGTTGTGAGGGACAATAGAAGAAAGAAGGGATAGTTGACAGTGATTGACTCGAGACTGAAGTATCAGAAATTTATTTGTAATGCCTACATTTCTGTAGGGATTATCACTTTACAGAGATGTGACAGTGGGTGGATAGGTAAGGCAATGAGAGGGTAGATGACAGGATGAGGGAAAACGGATATATACAAAAGTAAACAAGAAAAAATGGATAAGGGAGAAAAAATATAACCAAACCAAGACTGGAAAACATGATCACAAGGAAATTAATTGAAAAGGAAAAGACGACAAGGATTACGAAGACATGAACACAAGAGGAATCAAAAGGGCAAAGAAACAAGGAAACAAGAAGACGAGGAGGACAGACTGACAAGACAGAAAGACTGACAACATAGAATAAAAAACTAGAACCTCAGGAATAAAAGACATAACTAAGACACAAAACATCAAAGAAGGGAAAACATGGCAGTAGAAAACACAGGAATCAGAAGGCAAGGAGTGAGAGTAGTAACGACACTAGAAAAGAAGGTGAAACAATATGACATCCTCTAGTTAAAAGAAATGTTACCCAGTAAAAGAAGACTAAAACGTTGAGAAACAGGGAAACCAGAAGTCAAAAGAAAAAGAGGAACAGTTAAACAAGAAGACAAAAGAAGAAGTTAACAACGAAAGGGGGAGGGAGGGAGGGAGATAGGCAACCAAGAGGAGAGGGAGGGGAGCAGACATGCAACCAGAAAGGGTGGAAGGGATGGAGGTAAGGAGAGATAGATAGAAGGAGACAGGCAACCAAGAAGGGAGGAAGGAGGGAGAGATATAAAGAGACAGTCAACCAAGAGGGGAGGTAGGGAGGGAGAGATAGAAGGAGACAGGCAACCAAGAAGGGAGGAAGGAGGGAGAGATAGAAGGAGACAGGCAACCAAGAACAGAGGGAGGGAGGGAAGGAAGCAGGCAACCAGGAAGGGAGGGAGGGAAGCAGGGAGGAAAAGCAGCAAGGGAGACTGGAGAGAAACCTACAAAGAAACCAGGAAGCAAAAAGTGGGCAGGAGTATTTTACACAAACGACAACACCCTGTACCGTTTCTTTTGTGTCTTCTTCCATCCTCCTCCTGCTCCTGCTCCTTCTCCTCCTCCTTTCTTTTTCTTCCTCCTCCTCCTCCTCTTCTTCTTCTTCTTCTTCCTCCTCCTCCTCCTCCTCCTCTTCTTCCTCCTCCTCCTCTTCTTCTTCCTCTTCCTCCTCTTCTTCTTCTTCTTCATCCTCCTCCTCCTTCTCCTCTTGTCTGACTCTCCTATGTATATTCTTTTTTGTACCTTTCGACTCTTGACACAAGCTTCATGTCGGTACTGTTATTGAGGTTATCATTCTCATGCTTTGAAAACGTGCACCCAGCATAATTACACAGGGAAAATGGTGTGGGGGCGTGTATCTCAAACAATATATTGATGTTATAAATGCAAGTAGCTAACTTACAGTATATTCGACCATAGTTCTGGCTGCTAAATACTGTAGATTTGCCTCAAGAAATGTGTTCCCCCGCCGCTACCAGATGTCAGTGCAATCCTTTACTCGTAGTTTCAGCTATAACTCATTGTTTACTTTTCTCCACTCAAACAATGAAAATTATTATTGCATCAACCATTAGCACTCTGGTTCGTCACTTGGGATTCAAACATTTGAACGATGACAGCAAACTGAGTTACAGAAGCACAAAATATGGTATGGGACAGATGCGATGTGTACATGATTGTTTCGTCTGCTGTGTAGTTAAGGACAACATGGAAATAATTCTGTTATCATTAGACACCAAACACAGACTTCAAAAGGCCCAGGTCATCACTTCACAAGCACATACACACACACGAGCGCATTCAATAACTACCTCATTCATAAAGTTTCTCCCAAATCCTGATAAGTGTAGAACAACAGATCTATTAAATAATATGTGATCTACTTATGGGAACTGACGTCACCCTTGACTAAATCTAAATCAAAAGTAAAACTGCTCAAACATCATAAAAAAAACTTTGGACTACAAAGCGAGAGAGAGAGAGAGAGAGAGAGAGAGAGAGAGAGAGAGAGAGAGAGAGAGAGAGAGTAGGGGAAGCAGCGAGGTGAAAGGGAATGAAAGACAGTGGGAGAGAGTAAAGAGAAAATGAGTGATAAACAAGCTGGCAGCGATACAGAAAGAGGAGATGACACAGAAAGGAAGAGCAGCCTAAAGGGGAATATGCCAAATACATGAATGGATAGATGGGCAGAGAGAGAGAGAGAGAGAGAGAGAGAGAGAGAGAGAGAGAGAGAGAGAGGAGAGAGAGAGAGAGACTATGCACCACATATATACAAAGTAAAGAGACAGACAAACAGATAAGAGAACACGTGTACCAGGAGTATAAAAGAAACAATATTTTTCATACATTTTTTAGAACCCAAACCTTGGAGACTGGTGGCCAGACTAAATTTTGCATTTGAATTTTGAGTATTTCAGTACGTAAAGATGTAAGGGCCAAAATGACCCCCCCCCCCCTTTACACACACACACACACACTTAATATCACACACACACACACCTAATATCACAATCACACACACACACACCTAATATCACCCCCCCCCCTAATATCACACACACACACACGAAAAAAAAGAGAAAAAAAACCTTGTGGAGTTTGTGGTTGTTGTCCTATTTTTTCACCCACGTAGCCACCACCACCCAGCCACCACCTCCATCTCCTTTTCCACCTCCAGCCTCTCCCTCCTCCACTTGGACCCATCCACTTTAAATTCAGATCTCGACATGCCACCAAAAGACCTTTTCCTAACTCACTTTCCCACATCTCCCTCTAACTTAACCCTCAGGCAATCGTTATCTCTCTCTCTCTCTCTCTCTCTCTCTCTCTCTCTCTCTCTCTCTCTCTCTCTCTCTCTCTCTCTCTCTCTCTCTCTCTCTCTCTCTCTCTCTCTCTCTCTCTCTCTCTCTCTCTCTCTCTCTGTGTGTGTGTGTGTGTGTGTGTGTGTGTGTGTGTGTGTGTGTGTGTGTGTGTGTGTGTGTGTGTGTGTGTGTGTGTGTGTGTGTGTTTAATAAGGAGGGGGTCTTTTATGGTTACTATACCAGCTATGGTCTAATTAGGTCCATGGATCAGCCGCTATCTCATCTCCCTTTCCTTTCCCTTAGGCCTAGACTCAAGTTTCCCCTCACCCACGGCTCATTCTTCCCTCCTGTCCCACCCTCTCACTTCCCTCACTCACACCTCTCCACTTCTACCTCTCACCTCCACCTCCCTAGCTCACACATTCAGCTTCCTAACCCTCCTTACTCCTTTTCCCTCTTTTACTCGACCCATCCTATCTACTTCCTATACTTCTCACTTTTCTCACACCTTTCATCTCTTTCTCACACTTCCCCTCTTCTTTCTCACACATCCTCTCTTCTTCAACATTAGACCTTTCATCACTCTATTTCCCTCCTCTGCATGACAAGTCCCCTATCCTCTATACCATGAAGCCCTGATGACCTCAGTGGTATGGACATAATGCCTTGTGTATATCCCCCTCACGCACCTCGTCTCCTGTGATGCCTTCGTCGCCTTCCTACTTGATCACAGCAGCCCTCACCCCTCTCTTGGGAACCCTGGGGAGCTGCGAAGAGGACTGACTGACTGACACCTCTATCTCTCTCTCCCTATTTCTCTCTCTCTCTCTCTCACGCTGCCTGTATTAATCAGTCTTTCTCTGACTCCCATTCTGCCCCTCGCTATGTTTCTGAATATTTTTTTCGTGTTTAGACTTCAACGATCTGTTTGTTCTGAACTTTCTTTCTCCACAAACCATTTTCTTATCAGTCATCATTACGTTTTTTACTTTCGGAACCAAATTTTTGTTAAAATAATATTAGGCACATGACCAACACATACATAGAAACTGATTTCCATTTCATTTTAGATGTGCAAAATATTCATGATTATAAATGTATCATGGATCATTTACTTTCATTTTGCACAATTTACTTTTATTTTGCACCATTTACTTTCACTTTGCACAATTTACTTTCATTTTGCACCATTTACTTTTATTCTACACTGTGCCTTGCTTCTTTTTTCTCCACTGTATCCCATCCATCCCAACTGTTATTTTTCACATATTTTTCCTTCCCCTTCCCTCCCTGCCCCTACCACCACTCCACACCCAGAATTCCTTTGAGACGTCCCCATCCACATCACCCTGGCTTATTTGTCACGTCCCGGACCCTCTCAGCAGCAGACGGATCAGTGGAAAGACCCCCATCCCTCCCCTCCCTTCCCCTCCCTTCATTCTTCCCTCCGAACTCCAGCAACAAAACAAACTCTGAGGTTGTTGTTGTCGTTGTTAAAGTTGTGATCCGTCCCCTTGGCATTCATAACCAGCCACCACATCCTTCACTTATGCTATATTAAGGGTTTGTTGTGACGCAGGTATATTGTTGTTGCTCCAAGGCTTCAGAGGAGTCAATATACACCGACAACATATTCAGCAATATAACCTACTTTAGTAACGAATACAAACGCCTACATTTTGTTCTAATATCAAGGAAAGTGACATATGAAACCAGAACTCATAAAATGTAATGGATTATTTTTTTATAGCTTGAGTAAAATGTATGTACGTAAATATGATATAGTGACGTGATATCTTCTGCTTTATCATGTCACTACCATAACCTGGCTCGGTCAGTCCCAGGCCGAGCACACCATAAAAACTCCTGTTATTCTTTTACAATATTCTATAAAACAGCCGATATTTCAGGAAGCTCTGTAATTTCCAGAGCCACTATAACCGAGGCAGAAAGAACATCAGAGTGATAAAAACATGTACTCGCTGCTTCAGAACCGTGTGGGAAAGAGTGAGCGAAGTAAATGTTTTAGTTTGAACACAGGCAGCAAAAACTTGACATTTTGCCTCACCGAGCGTTTATGTACGGTTCCTGTTCTTTTTTTTTTCTGTTTTTTATTCACGTACGCACTCTTATTTTGCTTATATCAGTTAATACTTTGTTTTAATCTATCCGTTTAAGCCGAACAAAGTCCAAAATCAATCTCGTCCTACTCTCCCCCATGGAATATATAAATAAATTACACAAACTCTGGTCAGCAAACATAAACACCACCAAACACCTGAGATTCTATTTTACATAGTATTTCTAGTACTTTACCTTGGATGTGATAGGATTTCCCGTTAGACAGTTTTCCACCACTTTTGTATCAGGACAAGGCTATAACACTGAGTAAAGTTTGCATAACCCTCAGATATCATTGCATATTAAGTATAGTTGGATGTACTTTACTACTACGCCACTACACTACTACACTTTACTTCCTGTGAGGAAATGGAAAATAACAAATGGAAATTCAAAAGTGCTGGGGTCAAGACAGGGAGTAGGCAGGTAGACGACACTGTTGTTAAATATTCAAGTAACAAGTGCACAGGAAAGGTTCAGGTCCACCTCACTCCACACCCTGACAACACAAAGTTAAGCTATTCTAATTCTGCTCTCCTCTCCAGCCAATCATAGACTACTACTACTAAGTTTTCAAGACGGTAGTGAGACCAGCTATGTTGTATGGCTTGGAGGCGGTGACACTGACAAAAAAATAAGATGTCGAATTAAAGGTAACTCAGCTGAAGATGCTGAGATTTTCATGGGGATCGGTTTGAAGATGAATAAAGAGCGCTCTAGGCATGGAAGGTCCTGAATGAAGAGGGAGAAGATGATAGAAAGGCAGGGCAGCAAACACGAAGAAAAGAGAAGGATATGAGGGACTGCTGAAAATATAAAAGGGAGTGGGACAATTTGGAGACAAAGTGAGGAAAGCGAGGTTGAGATGATGAGGGCATTAACAAAGGAGAGATGAAGGATTTGTTAGGAAAAGCATGCTAAGGATTGAACTGCCAGGAAGAAGGGAAAGAGAAAGGCCAAAGAAAGTTTTATGGAGTTGAAAAGGGAGGATATGCATGAGGTTGGTGTGACTGAGAAGGATGCAAGAGACAGGGGGAAATGAAAACAGACGATCCACAAAGGGTGACCACTAAAAGAAGAAGCCGAAAGAAGAAAAAGATAAAGGAGAATGAAGTTGGTAATCGAAGCATTATAATTTCATACAGACATGTCTGGGGCCGCACTTTGTCAACTCTCTAACCTACCTGGTTTATGCTGATACAGTTAACCTGTTTGCGTGTATGTATACGATCATTTATCACCAAGTACTCACTACCTTATAATCTGAGGAATCAAAAAAAAAAAATTACTACTTTCTGACAAAATCCCTTGGACCGTCGAGGTGGTGTGTAAAGACGGTATATTTGTGGTAACTCTAGCAAGCAAGGTTGTTTTCCACCATAGTGGCAGTTCAGAGATGTGGCAGTTTATATTATATATATATATATATATATATATATATATATATATATATATATATATATATATATATATATATATTTATATATCATACAGATAAGTACACACGTACGCATAGCCTCTTAATACATGGCGTACACACACACACACACACACACACACACACACACACACACACACACACACACACACACACACACACACACAAACACTACAAATGTTTTTTCACAGAATTTCATTCAGCTCATTTCTGTACGCTGAAATGTGAGTTTCCAACACTTTTGTTTACCATCCCAAGGCTGTCCATGAAATATGACAAAAGTAAACAAGTGACTGTGTGAGCAAAGCAGTATAAGATTTAACAAGGAATGAAAGTTATCTCTCAAGTGTTGATAAAGTTCCACTCTTCTGTTATAACCGCATCATGTAACAAGAGTGTGTGAATCAATATATATTCATGAAAACATTTGCATAGCTCCAACCATCAACATTGCCATAATTGATTTATGGAAAGAGGAAGAGGTAATGGAGGAGGTAATGGAGGTGGTTAGTTTTTAAATAAACTTTTGGTCTCCTAACTTGATACCACGAAGGGGATATTGCATTCAAAGATATAGGCAATACTTCAAGGATTTGGGCACCCCTTTGGATCCAAGCCAATCTTTTTCCTTTCTTCAGCTGTCCCTCCTTTCCTTCTATTTCCCTTGTGCTTGCTGTCCCTCTTATCAGTCTCCTTTCCCATTGTCGTGGACAAGACTATGTTGGTCATGTTGCTGTTGTTGTTAATGTTCCCAGCCACCTATGTCCCTGTTCACCTAGCAGTAAGTAGGTACCCGGCTGTAAGAGATTGCAACCTTGTAGGCTGGGGGTAGATGTGTTGATGTAACAGGACTCAACGCCGTAATGACCAACACCAGAGGAGGAGGGGTCAATCTGAAGTATATATCTCTCCCACCAACTCCTCCAACTCCATCCCTCTTCTTCTCCGATTCCTCCTCCCTTACAAACTCATCAGTGGAAGTAATGTTACACGAAAATTTCATGTTAATATTTACCGTCCAAGTAGTAAGATGCGACTTAAGTAAGACATAATTAAGTAAAGACAGACAAAAAAAACAAATTAATAACCTTTAGCATCCACAAATACGTTCACTGTTGACACGATTAACATTAGCTGCCGAATACTCGTACATCTTTCGAAGGGATTGTTACAGCCTAATTAAATGTTGCTTGGACTAATTAACTTCTTGCACAACAAAAAAGCTAAAGGCAAATATTACCATTAAATATTATATGCATGGATAACGTTGAGTTTCTGGAAATTTGAGAATAATGCAGTACAGACGTTAAATAGTGTATCCTTTGAGTTTTATTGTTTTTTATTATACTCCGTGTCCAGTTTCAAGTTAAGGGGGTGCGGGAGTAGGGGACAGGCTTGGGGGGAGGGGTTGGGGGGTGCGGGAATAGTGGGACAGGCTTGGGGTGGGTAGAAGGCCTGTCCATTATTCCCCGCACCCCCTAACCCCCCCCAAGCCTGTCCCCCTACTCCCGCACCCCCCAAAAACCCCCCAAGCCTGTCCCCCAACTCCCGCACACCCCAAACCCCCCCCAAAACCTGTCCCTTACTCCCGCACCCCCCTAACCCCCCCCCCCCAAGCCTGTCCCCCTATTCCCGCACCCCCTTAAAGGACTGTATTAAATTAGGTAAAGGAACGTGATCTTTACTGTCACGTATAATTACCAGCAGATG
Source organism: Petrolisthes cinctipes (assembly GCA_033782935.1). Lineage (NCBI taxonomy): Eukaryota > Metazoa > Arthropoda > Malacostraca > Decapoda > Porcellanidae > Petrolisthes > Petrolisthes cinctipes. The sequence continues at coordinate 111,219 of JAWQEG010003836.1, read as the reverse complement.
GACTAATACTATACTATTTATATCGGTATAATATTAGATAAAATATAGCATCTTTTACATTAACGAGTTGGATCCCTTCTCCACAACTGTACTTATAGCCTTACTTATTGGTGTGTGTGTATGTATGTGTGTGTGTGTGTGTGTGTGTGTGTGTGTGGGATGGGGGGGGTGGTTGGTGCGGGGGGGAAGGAGATGTTGTATATTATTGTTTATGAAAAAAATAAAAATTGTGAAAGGATATTAATTCCTTGGTATTCCTTCCCATTTGAAAATTTAGTGAATTAGATGGGGAAAGACTGACATGAAAAAGAAGGAGGAAAATAGAGAAGAAAGGAGGAAGACAACAAGAGAAGGAAGGGCATGTAAGGAAAAGCAGGAGAGAAAATGGAACTGGAAGGAGAGAGAGAGAGAGAGAGAGAGAGAGAGAGAGAGAGAGAGAGAGAGAGAGAGAGATTAAACTAACGCCAAGTCAGATTGAACGAGACAGGCGGCCGGGAATAATGGATGGAAATGGTGGTAAGGAGTAAAAGAAGAATGATAGGCGGGAGATGAATGAAAAAATAATTATGTAGTCAAAAGTCTTGGATAGAGTAATTAAGACACGTGTTACTACTGGATGGGTTAGTAAATATGATAGTAATTGATGTTCCATTAATTTTGTTCACACACACACACACACACACACACACACACACACACACACACACACACACACACACACACACACACACACACACACACACACACACACACAGAGAGAGAGAGAGAGAGAGAGAGAGAGAGAGAGAGAGAAAGAGAGAGAGAGAGAAAGAGAGAGAGAGAGAGAGGGAGAGAGCACATTTATACACAAAACACACCGGCTATGAATTCACGCTAATAATCTATCTAGCTATATTTCCATATTTCTGTCTATCATCTTTCCGTCTCCATTTTTTCTTTCATCTTTATCGAACTTTTATCAGTCTCCTCCTCTCCTCTCTTTCCCTTCGCTTCCCCTATGCAATTCCCTTTACTCTCATATATCATCCCACCCTTCTCTTCCCCACCTCTGTTTCTCCACGTCTTCATCTCCATCTTCTCCCTTCTCTCTCTCTCTCACACACACACAGTGAAGGATATATATATATATATATATATGTATATATGAAACAACCCGCCTCTCAGTCCATCTGTCTGTCTGTCTGTCTTCCTTTGGGTATAGGTGACTGTCCGTTCGCCTCCTTCATCCCGCTCTCTCTCTCTCTCTCTCTTTCTCTCACACACACACACATTTCTGTCCGTTTTCATTTCCTTCTATCCTACATTCCCTTGCTCTTACAGTGAGCTTCCATTATCTCATCCATGCCTAATGTCTCTAACTCTCTCACTCTTTTTTCCGTAATCCTTTCTCTCCTTCTCCCTCTCTCTCCCACAAAATATTCTCTTTTTGGGAACATTCTCTTGTGTGTGTGTTTCCTTTTACACACACACACACACACACACACATACAGTCTACAGCCATAATGATCCACTATCTCTCTCTCTCTCTCTCTCTCTCTCTCTCTCTCTCTCTCTCTCTCTCTCTCTCTCTCTTTCCACATCGACTCATGAATATATAAAAAGGCCAGAATAATAGTTGGGGAAACGAGCGGTGGAGTGACAAGGATATGAGAGAGAGAGAGAGAGAGAGAGAGAGAGAGAGAGAGAGAGAAAACAGTATGGTGCACGTGTGAGGTAAATGGATAAGGTTATAGTGTATAATTATGGTATGTTGTGATTTTGGCTGAGGGTGTATAGATTAAGGACACCAGATACAAGTAGAGAAATGAAGTGAGACTGATGAACAGATTGATGGATAAACAGATAGACAAATGGGCAAGTAGGAAAAGAGAGAAATAGACGGGTAGACAGAGAGGTTGTGTACAGTCACGAGCAGCACAAATAAGTATACAGCTTTAGTTGAAGCTTTGAACACTCCAATTCACCAACGAACAAATTCCAATGGAGATCTTACTGTGCATTTATTTACTGTCTCTAGGTATTCGAAGCACACCTGAATACTTATTAGTGCTCGTGACTGTACATATATTGACAGATGATAGATAGATAGATAGATAGATAAAAGGTAATTTGATCGATAATAAAGATAAATTGTTTGATAGATGGATCCCTAAAATGTACATTAATTGATAATATAGATAGTCTGATAGATATACAGTATAGATAAGTTGTTTTATAGATAGATACACAGACAGACACACACACAGGGAAAGATAGAGAAAAGGGAAAGAATGAGTGAGTTTATGAATAACTGAGGCGGGTGAAGTTATGTAAGTAGAGATGGATTAACCTGGTCATATATACTGCCCCCAGACTCTCTTACCTTTGTGTGCGTGTGCGTGTGCGTGTGTGCGTGTGTGTGTGTGTGCGTGTGTGTGTGTGCGTGTGTGTGTGTGTGTGTGTGTGTGTGTGTGTGTGTGTGTGTGTGTGTGTGTGTCCTTTATCTCGCTTTTATGCACATTTATTTCTCTCTGTTTATTCGTCTCATTGTTTATTATCTGTTCTGTTGTTTGTATCACCGTTTGTATTATGTTACGTTAGATGCATCACTGATTATATATATTATGCTTTGTGTATCACTGTTTACATCTGTTTTATATTTACACAATGTTTGGGCATTAATAACCAAGGCTAGATTAAATTCTGGTGGATCCAAGTGAAACGACAAGGTCAAAACTGGATATACTTTACGAGGGCATTATTGATAGGATATAATATAGGTGAAATATTGGTACGTTTTGTTAGTATAGTTTATTTGACGTTTGTGAATCTACGGACTCGATTGATGGCCCCTCCAGTCTCGTATTTCCTTCCAGTGACGTGTGTAGATTTTCCAAGAGGGTCTATTTATTCAGTTCTCTAACCTTGTTTATGTGGCAGGGGTATATAATAGATTCAATGGAAGAAGGATATCGACAACCGCACGGGAAAAAGCCTAAAAAATTTCTGTATATTATTTTACACTATCTTGTATCCTTTCAGTTTATCATCCAAAGGTTGATATTACATGACTATATTGTAGGGAATTGTAAACTCAACAGATGCTAATTAAATGAAGTGTTGAAATTCTTAGTACAGTACTTGCCACTCTTTACAGAAACTAATTATGTTTGTAAAAAGTGTCTTTCAGTACGAGTTTCTGTTATTGACGTTTAATGTTGTTTCATTTTGTGCTTCTATTGTTACTTTTTTTATATGATTATAATGATATTTATGATAAAAATAAAAATAGTAATAATAACAACAATAATAATAATAATAATAATAACAATAACAATAACAATAACAATAACAATAACAATAACAATAACAATAACAATAATAATAATAATAATAATAATAATAATAATAATAATAATAGCAGCTATTTCTCGCTATTAAGAATAACAACATACCATAAGAACCTTCCTTCTAAACATTTCGTTTCCCGGTCAAAATTCTGCCTTCATTTCATCGCAGCCCCCTTTCAAGCCGACCCCCACAACTCCAAAAATAACAGGAGGAGATAAAAAGGTAAACATTAGAAAGAATCCGACCGACAGACGAGTACAATCGGGAGCAAAATTACGCCACACTTCCAACCAGCTTTGTTTACCAAGTTTAGCGTGCACAAAAGATAATAATCGATTGGTTCTCCGTGCATTAACCTCCTCACTACAGGCATGGATTTTTTTCCTTTTCGTGCATTTTGGCTACCTCTAGAAGACGTATTTTTATCAGAATCCAACTACAAGTATTTATAAAGGGGATAATATCTGTAGAATCAGTATCCATCCAATTTGTCCTCAGCAGAATAACCCCATGAGATCAACGCCAAAATGGAGAAATCACGTTATGGACAATATTTTTCTTCTCGGATCAAAAAGACCTCACCATACAAGTCTTGGCGTTTACTATTATTTCATCATCAGCCTACGAATGAGCAACGGTATGGACACATGAACAAAGTGGACGAAACACGAGTGGTGAATAAAGAGCACATGAGTATAGGGACAGAAGGGATATAAAAATGGTCAGCCCACAAACTTTTTCCCTATCACTTCTTTCTGTCTCTCCTTCCTTGATCATCTCCTGTTCAACCCTTTTAATACCTTCCTTCCCTTCCAACACAATAACAACAACACCAATATTACTTGTGCATGGTATTAGCAAGAAAGAATGCATTTAAGGGTTGGCATCGCTGTTTACACCTTGCAGCTCACAGAATGGCCTCTGTTACTGAAGGTATAGGAAGCTACTTTTCTCGTGGATGTCTGTACATGTGGGAGGTAGCTCAGAACTATATGGGGTCGAGAAGGGGAGTGAATATGAGTGTGGCTCATGTCACTGGGAAATAATTATTTAGTGGCTCAATTTATCTTTTTGTTGTCTGTTATATATTACCTGCATATATTACCTGCTCCCGGAGCTTCCCTTTCTTGAAGAATTAGAAAAGTAGGGTCTTATACATTCTAAGAGATCTCTGATATAGTAGTGGAGTTGAGGGCTGCTTAATTAATGCTCCAAACTGTGCCTCAGTACAACACTTGTACTGGGTAAATTTGTCTCGTGGCATGATTTAGAGAAATCAGTTGTATGCATTCTGAGGTACAGGACATCACAGATTCCTTCAGCAATAGATAAATGGCTGACTTAGAATGATCTTTAGCTTTGACTCCTGACAAGCTACTGTATATCTATACTGAGAATATATACACACACTATACTGTAGTTATTTTCTTATGAATGTAACTATAACTTTGCATATCTCAAACGCTACAAGATCTTCCATTTTTGTTTCCTTCCTGTCTACATCAAGATACTTAGTCACTTAGTACTTAGTCACATAAAGTTTTTACTTTTTTTTTTTTTTTTTTTTATGAACGAATCAGACATACTGTAACTTTCGCTCGTGACTGTACATGCTAATTACGGCAGGCTCACCTGAGGGAAGACGAGGGCAAAGAGACTGACTAAGCGAGAGGCCGACAGCGATTGTTGGTGGATAAGGGGAATCAAAAGGCGAGCTAATTGGGTGAGCTGCAACAGAGGGCTGGAGTGGTTGGTTGTCTGCATGGTCTGATCTCAGTCGTCTGCGTGGGCTTGTTTACTTGTCTGTCAGTGGGGCGCCATCAGCATCATTGTTTAGGACCACCCACAGCCCTCTCTGACTCCGGGGCTTGTTAACGAACCATTTTCAAGAACCCTCGACTCGACTACAATTTGCCAGGAGAACTCACAAGATTTCACTGCAATAATCCACAACAAGGTTTCACAAGCATCTACGGCGGAAATCAACTAAGACGTCCTTGTGCTAAGCAGTTAGTTAGTTAAACAGCAATTTTTGTTCTTTAGTTAAGTAATTATTTCGTTAACTATATTACTAGATTATTTGTTGGTTAGTGTGCTGAATTTTATAGACGAGGTCAAACATGTACCTGGTCAAAGGTCAGGGGACATGTTAGCATCCAATCATGGTTGAGGGTTGTCCTCAGCAGCGCCACATTAATTATTTCCGGTCTGGTTACCGACACAACACAACCAATACTCATGTTCGTGTCGGTAACCAGACGTGTTATGTCGGGGAGGGGAAAATTATGTACAGCTCTCGTCTCAACACAGTCTCTCGAAGTGTGTCAAGGCCGTGTGACACTCACAGTTATTGTCCTTTTCCTTTTGTTCCATCCCTTTCCTCAAATGATTAAAACGTTCTTCCACAGTCCCCCTTGTCACTATACAATGATAATAATCTCCTGGGAATACAGTTCTCGTCAAGTTTCTCTCACCACTTTCACACATTGGTAGTGGAAGTGGCAGGCGACACACCTTCACGGCACGGATCCTTTCAGCCGGGCAATATTGGCTGTTGGCTTGCATGATATTGCACTTCCACTGCAAATTAAAGCCAATGGGAAGAGAAAACGACTGTGGACACTGGAGGAGCGGGTGACTGAGGAACAAGGAAGCCGGTTCAACAATATTGCTCGGGACAACATTGTGTGATGAAGGAAACTGAAGGTCTACTTGTGAGTGAGAGTGAATAGCTGGTTAGTTTAATGGTTATTGATTGTACTAGGGTAATTAAATGAGGTAATATGCGGTCGGCGAATTGGAGGCAAGTGATTACTCAAAAATGTGTACACAAAGACATCAGGCCTGCCAGTGTACTGTAGAAAGGAGACTCTCCATATCCAACTCCCTTATTGAAAGCGGATTTCCATATAATGCATTCCATAGTGTTGGAAGGACCACTAACTAATGAAGGTGAATAGGCAGCATCGATCGTTATATCATTAACATAACACATATTATTGAGACATGGTTCAGAACCTCACACCCTACAGTACAATACACAACCGATACACAACCGTTCACATTGTTCTAAATGGACAGTACAAAGCCATAAACCTCATCGCGTCAAAGATAACTAGACGAATAATTGTGTTAAACTTACTGATTGATATAAGGCCATATAATATTATATTCTGTATGAGAGAGTGAGTAAATGAGAGTGAAAGTAGGCGTGAGAGTGTGACGAAGAGCCGTCTATAATTACCTTTTATATGTAGGTGACAGTAATGGTGACTGTATAACAACAAAGATTATAGTAAGAGTTTTCCATGAAAGTCGACAAAACTCCACATTTACAGGCGCTGGCAAGCAAGCAGAGTTTGCATTCCCACGGCTACAAGGCACAAGGGAGAGTAAAGCCTTGGGTTTGTGCCCTGGAAATCTAATAAAAGAAAAGTTTGTCGGAGGAAACTAACTTCCTGCTTTGTGCTCCGTATTCGACAGTGTGTGTGTGTGTGGGGGGGGGGGGGAACAAAGCTATACAAAATACTCTCTCTCTATGGTACGAACATAGTCATATTTTTCAGACTATTCACTCCATTGTTCCATTCTGCGGCTCAGTGTGAGATAGCAACAACGTTCACAATTTCGTGAACTTGGAATGGCAAGAAAAATTGCACATAACATCAGAATATGTGCATTATTCTAAAGACTATGTACTGTACATCCTCTCTAAATAATTTACCTTTTTCTGACAACACGTGACATCTATGTTTGCTGGTGATGACCCGGACCAGGATCCGGCCATGAACTCCATGATAATACAACATAAAAAAAGAAAATGCAACAATTTCATGCATAAAACATAACACATTACCTGTGTTGGAAGAATATATGTCCAACTTCGTGTGTGTGATTCCTGGAAGCAATGTATATTGATAAGTGTTGTTCTCCATAGATCTGACAGAACTGACATATGAGTCTATGAATATGAAAATTATACATATGCACCTGCTAACTGTTCGGGTGGGATTTATGGAAAAAAAAAAAATATATATATATATATATACATATAACGATCTCAACTCAGAATTTCACACCAATACCACACGTACTCAAATTTCTCGTCGAAATGAATAAACAGAAACATTGCTGCGTTATTTTCATTTCATGCAACATGGCACGAGTCACATTTTGCCTTCATTTTATAAATTCCAAGAGAATGAATAAAAAGAAAACTATATATATATATATATATATATATATATATATATATATATATATATATATATATATATATATATATATATATATATATATATATATATATATATATACCGGGTTTATATACCTGTATATCTATATATACCAAAGCAGGCTGTTTCATGGCATACTTTAGACTATTTAGGAATCGGTCGCGAGCTCTCCAATTCCACTAAACAGATAATCTCCTAATTAAAGCCTTCCATATAAATTAACATTGCAATACTAATATCGAATTTTAAATAATTTCAAAGACATAATAGAAAACATTAAATAAACCAAGTATTTCCATAATTGTGTGGTTCATACTTCCAGGCAGGTGAACCCTAAGGTCACCTTTAAACTCTCAAATATTTACACTAGCCATCGTGACGTTTCTATCAAGTAATGTACAATAAGAAATTGTTTAATGATAAACTAAGAAGATTTTGGATCAGAATGACAGGCAGACAGAAAGAAAATTAACAAAACAGTAGGAAGATAACTAATCTCTAATTTCTTAATTCATTTTGAACAACTTTGGGGGAATATTTACGTTATAGAACAACTGTTTCTCAGCTGCAATAATACTATGATATAAGCCAAGCTCTTGAGTCAATTGAGAGTCAGGTGTGAGTCTTGTGCGAGTCAACTGTTAAGTCTAGTTAATAAGTTAGGTGAGAGTCAGGTGTGAGTCTTGTGCGAGTAAGGTGTTAGGTTAAATTAAGTCAGGAGAGAGTCAGGTGTTAGGTCTAATTTAGTCAGGTGAGTCAGGTGCGAGTCGTGTACGAATCAGGTATTAGTTCGAGTACGTCAGATGAGAGTCAGTGTGAGTCGTGTGCAAATCAGGTATGTGTTAGTTCGAGTACGTCAGATGAGAGGGAGGTGTGAGTCGTGTGCAAATCAGGTGTTATAAGCTCCTGTTGAGTCAGGTGCAGAATAATAATAATAACAACATGTGGTTGTAGTGGTTGAGTCATACGTACTCATCTAATCATAAAGAATAATACAAAGCTTTCCAATAAGAATATAATGAGTCAAGCTGCTTCGTTGGCAACCTCTGCCTGGGGTGGGGGGGGGGGTCCTACGGCATATAGGCGCCGATACTCCCAGGACCCGCCGAGTCTTGTTAATTTATTTGATCGTAAAAGATAATGTAATGTTATCTGCTCCTGCTTTCTGATAATGTTGTTTGTGCTGGAGTTCTATATTACTTCAGAATTTCTTTTCACTCTCCATTCTCTTTCTTCTAAAGTTTCTACTTTCTCCTCCATTTCTTCTCTTCTTCCTCTATCTACGTATGTGTGTGTGTGTTTGTGTGTGTGTGTGTGTGTGCTGGTTTATTGTGACATGCTCGACGATGATTTTAATGATCGAAGATGATATTAATGATATTGCTGTTTATAATTGGTTATGGGGGTCATCTCTTATAAACATATTGGAAGGCATTTGATGCCTCCGAACTGTGCCAACTATACACTGAGGCACTATTCTGTTTTCTAGCTTAATTTGGAGAATCAGTAGAATAACTAACAGTCCATTCTAACTAAAATAGATGACATCTTTAAAAGTAGTGTGACGCATATGACGGGGAAACGATGTCAATAATATTGTTGTTTACATCTGTTTACAGTGGCGTGTTCGACGGTGACAGTGTCGCGATGTCAGGCGGCGCTGCGGACGCTGGTCCAGTTCTCGTGGTTCCAGCCCACCTGCCTCTGCCGGGAACCCAGACTTGACCCTCAGTGTAACGCCTTCAGGGACCTCCTCTTTGACCATCCTTGTGTCTTCGTCAACAGGAAAGGTGAGAATTCGGCCAACATTACTCAAAAATCACATAATTCAGTTGTAAATTTCCCCAAATAGATCGCCATGCGTCGCAGTGCGATGTGAAGAAACAGTACCGGAACATTATCAGTAAAGGCTCATCCTCATATTGTTTAATGCTAATTCTATACATTTTAAGTTACATTTGTTAATCTATTGTCAATTGGACAACAAATTATATCATTCTCTCTTCTATTGCTTTCTACTGTATTGCTCTCTGTATTCCCTCAATGTATGATTCCTCTCATCAGGAGAATATACAACACATATAATGTAACAGAGAAGTACGGACTGATATGAGACAACAAATACGAACATACAGGCAGACAATACAAAGGGAAGTGACAGACAAAGAGCATAAAGAAGAACAGAGGCTAACCCAAACATGAGAGAAACACACCACAAACCTGGCCAAACAGACACACGAACAAATTAAAGCGCAGCGGGTGGGCCGGTGTGTGGGTGATTGAAGGGGTACGTGGCGAGTGGGTGGGTGAGTGGGTGGTTGAAAAGGTGGGCGGGCGGACAAAATGTGTAGATGTTGGGAGGGGATTTTTAAATATTCAAAGCCGCTCTATTTGCCGGCTCATGAAGTATGAAGCAGCACCGGGGGATTATAGTACAAATCAATATTTGTTAATTAGAAAAATTGTTCCCAAACCGGCTTGCAGTTCGAGGGTGAAAAGTGCGTAAGTAATGTTTCTTATCTTTCCATTTAGTGATCACGTAATGTAATCAGGTAGAGAGATGATAGTGTTGACTGGATAAAGCTGTTTACAAAGAATAATAAACTTTGTCTAATAAAGAGAGGACTGCCATCAGTTTCCTCGTCCTCTACGTTACCTATGAGATGGATTACATGGTGAGTGTGTATGTGTGTGTGTGTGTGTGTCTGTGTGTGTGTCTGTGTCTGTGTCTGTGTCTGTGTCTGTGTCTGTGTCTGTGTCTGTGTCTGTGTGTGTCTGTGTGTGTCTGTGTCTGTGTGTGTCTGTGTCTGTGTGTGTCTGTGTCTGTGTGTGTCTGTGTCTGTGTGTGTGTGTGTGTGTGTGTGTAGCTGACGGTTATGCTGGGAGAAAGTGAAATGGGACGAGACAATACTTGGGGGAACTTTAGTCCCTTATACTACAGTACATGCAAACGATATTCTTTCGAACCTGATTTAAATATTACATCAGACCACAAGATGGAAACTGACACATGGCGGAGAAAAAAAATAACATTGCTCACTTTTAAGCCCCTCGTCTGTAGATTGTGCTGTCTGTCTGTCTGTCTGTCTATACGTTGGTCTATTTGTCTGTCAGTTTGTTTGTCTGTCTGTCAGTTTGTTTGTCTGTCTGTCAGTATGTATGTCCATCTGTGTGTGTGTGTGTGTCTGTCTGTGTCCCTGCCGGAATGTCAGCCTCAGCGCTTTAACCAAATTATCTCTAATTCAATTTTCTGCCTCTGCCTCTCAAAATTAATTCCCAACCTAATCACTATAATTTTGAGCTTCCTCCACAAGCTGGTTTTACCGCCATTATGGAAACACTTTTGCATCCCAGAGGTTTTTTTTTATTCTTTTTTTTTTCCTCTTTACTGGCCATGTAATCTTATGACGTCAGAATTTTTTTTTATTATAATTCTAACTTTTTATTTGTTGACCTTCCTAGTTCCGTCTCAGATAGTAATAATTATTCCAGGCTACGGAGATTTACACAGTTCTACTTTTACAACTATGTATGAAGGAAAATAACATTGGAGTGTCTTGATTCCTCCAAAGTATGCCAGGAAACAGGACCAAATGAACAAAAATATGGTGTTCTGTTGCTTGGAATAGTGTGGAGGAATCAGTTGCTCCAGATTTACCAACAACACAGCAATAGCACCAACAGTCACAGCACCAACACACATCCAGTTATTCACATGATTGATATAGTTACGAGTCACTAAAGCTGTGTGTGGATCGTAGTTATGTCAAAAAGGGTTGCTTTCTTTTGGTCAATTGGGGCAGGGCGGGGAGGGGGGGGGGAGGCACTGCTATTAAATCATCCGACTGTATATTAGCTTATATATTAGCTTATATTATATATTATATATATATAATAATAATACTAATACTAATAATAATACTAATAATAATACTAATACTAATACTAATACTAATACTAATGATAATGATAATGATAATGATAATGATATTGATAATGATAATACCAATAACGATACCAATAACGATACCAATAACGATAACAATAACGATAACAATTACAATAAAGATGACAGTTTGACGGAATCAGTGGCCCTTCAATTTGACCACAAGAGAGAGAGAGAGAGAGAGAGAGAGAGAGAGAGAGAGAGAGAGAGAGAGAGAGAGAGAGAGAGAGAGAGAGAGAGAGAGAGAGAGAAAGAGAGAGAGAGAGTCCCCGTTGGTTCTCTACTCGTCCCACACCTTTACAGTGAAGTTATTCGCTTCGTCAGTTGGTGTGCTCAAAGTAAATTATTTACATTAATTGAATTGCATAAAATTTGCATAGAATTGTTGTGATTAAAGGGGGGGGGGGAGGGAATATTGTGTTGTGTTGTGTTGGTGGATTTGGAGCAGCTGATTACTCCAAACTACTCCACTAAACTGGCAACTTTTATTCAGTTAATTAATCTGTGTGGTTTTTTTTTCGCATAGTTTGTGGAAATAGATATTCTCCAATGGGCAGTACCAAAAGTATATTATATCAACTTAAGAGGGTCGTTACATGTAGGTGAAATGGAATCTACCTCGACTTCTAATCAATGAAACGAAACCTATCCACCCAACTCGTATACTGAGGTAGTGTGTTTTCAGGCATAATTTGGAGGACTCAGCAGCGTTGCAATTCCTACCAAAAAATAAATCCCTTTAATGGAACTTTGTAAACAAATTTGTGATCATTGCTTGCCATAATCGCGTTCCGCCACTCATTACTGCAACACATGACCGCCTTCTGTGGTTTGACGTGAACAAACACCACTTATTTAGACACAGTTTAATTCTGTGGATTTGTCGGTTTTCTGACATAGTTTGGAGGAATCAGAAGCCCTTCAGTTTGATCACTATAGAGATTACCCCTTGAAGGAGATTACCCTTTGAAGCAAACTCACAGCATTTCGCTTGCTCTTACCGTGTCATGGCCTCAGCTCCACCCTACAAATTATATAAATGAAGGTGATTTATGTATGACTGACTGTAGATTTTCGAGACCGTTTCAGCGGCTCGAATGTTACGTGAATTATCAATAAAGTTTATAACTCTCGCGAGCAAGAAATACACCATAAATCACACACACAATAACAGAAATCCTATTCCTATTATATAGATATGAAGCACCAGGTATAAACACTTAGCACAAAATGCGACAGAAAACCCATGTAGCCTACATCCGACAACCGTGCCTGAGAATGAGTGATTAAGCAGTCAGGTCAGCGAGTATGTCATGATGAGTGAGGTCAAAAGTTAGGTGGTGTGAGAACTTCCTAACATTCCCTCGCTCCCCTTGTTCTATTGAGTTAGATCAGACCAGTAGAGTATACTTAGAGACAATACGAAGGGCATTAAGGCATGTTACCATAAAGGGGTTTCGATTGCAGGACGGGGGGCGCAGAACCCTCCCCATTCCCTCGCCCCTTTACGATCGTTTGCCGAGACAGTGACCTACTAAAGGATGGTAAAAACGACTATAAAGATAAAATAGGACACAATGTAAGCAGGTCGTCTATTCTCAATCAAATAAATACAGTATGACAAAGAAATATAAAGTGACATAAAGTTGTGGTTGGATTACGAGTTTCTTACTTTCGACGAATTATTAATTGTGGTTCAGAAGAAGAATAATAGGCCAATATTCATAAGCGTTATTTCGGCGCCAGTGGCAAACCTAATAAAAAAAATGACTTAGGAGCGTGTGTGTGTGTGTGTGTGTGTGTGTGTGTGACAATAACATATACTATAAGGTCCCAACAAGTCAATAGCTATCTAGTTACCCACCCTCCAATAATAGCCATCCGTCCATCTGTCTGTCCTTCCCTAATGTAACCATTCCCAAACATTTCATCCTCACACCACCCTCCATCTTCACTACCCGCCCCTACCCAGACCGTTCTTTACCTTCTCTGTCGTCGCTGTCCTTTTCTTTCCTACTCTCATTGTCCTTTCTGTCTTTTTTTTTGCTGCCATTTTTCTTCCTTACTCGCCTCTCCTTTATTTTCCATCATCCTTTCTTGTACTTTGTATTATCCGTCCTTTCGATTAATCTACTCGTACTTCTCTTCTATTAGCCTTGCTTTCCTTTACTCCTTTTCCTTCCTCTTCACCCTATACTCTTACCCTTCTTTTCCCTCCCGACCCTGCCCATATAATCTCACTATCGTTCTTTTCCCTTCCATTCCCTTACCATATTTTCCTTCCCTTAACCTCCTTGACTGGCCATTACCATTGCCCCTACCCATTCATCCTTAACCCTTCACATTCCTTCCAAATTCTACCCATATTGCATCATATTCCTGTTTCCATTTTTAATCTTTGCTCTTTTTTATATTTGGTCTATTAAGGTTTACTTCCTCCTCCTCCTCTTTAGTTTTTTCTAATTTTCGCCACCTCTATCCTCTCCTCTCTGATCCCTTTCATCATAGTTTTTCATTTACGACATCGTTCTCTCTTCTTTTTCTCTCTTATCCCCTTCTTTTTCTTTCGTGCTTTAATGTTCTTCAGCAGAAAATAATTCACAGTGATTACGCCTTGTCGTCAATCATTGGCCTGTCACTAATTTGTTTCTATGTAAGTATGTACCACACATCCTAAGGTCTGTAATCACCAGTCTGTAATAAAAATTAATGCTCTGTAATCTATCCACGAATGACCCCCACCACTCCCTAAAAAAAAAAAACCAGTCACCCAATAAAGAAAGAAAAAATCACACACACACACACACACACACACACACACACACACACATCCAAACTAAAGGAGTTTTTTTCCTACTACCCTTGTCTCCCACACTTCTGTACTCCACTTTTCTTTTCTTTTTACTTCATCCCTGTACTGACTTGCCAGCCCCTTCTCCCCACCAGAAGTTGACCTGCACCCCCTGCAGTACATTCCGACGTGCGAGGTTGCTGCCGACATCTGCCGTCACAACCGCTTCTGCCATGACCGCCTCGAAGCCTTCCGCGACGCTTGCAAGTTTCGAGACGGGCGCTGCAGGACACGCTACAGGTCGGTCATATCATTGTCTTACATTGACCTTTATTTTTTAATTCACTGTTTTGCAATATAATTTGTTAATAAAGTAGTTGTAGCTGGTTTATTATAGTATGGGGGGGGAACATCATCTTCATTGGGCTAAAATACAATTTGTGTGAGAGTATACATTTGTGGATAAAGATTTATATGACCAGTGGACTAATTAGGAAACATTTATTTTTTAGTAGTATAAATATCACCAAGAGAACACTCTGACTAATATCAACGACCACCGATAGCTGTCACCTCCCACTAACACTGACAGATGTCCTTCCTTGTACATTTCCTCCCCAGAGAGGACTGCCTGACGGCGTGGCTGCAGCTACGGGCAACACCACTGCTGGGCTGCATTTGTCCTGACGGCTTGGACAAGAAGTGTGCCAGACTGTACTCACTAGTCAACGAGAACCCTTGTGTTGGTGAGTCTTCCTTAAGTTGAAGTTACAGGTTTAGTACTGATCTCCACACTTAGTCTTGTGAAGTTTAGGCCGATGTTACTAAACATTTGTCCCTCTGCTACTACCAGTGAAATCCTAACTCTCTTCTATTGCTTTATCGCTGCACTATACAACAAAATCTACAGGAATAATGTTATAAATGAACCTTTCGGACAATAAATAAAAATTAAGAGATTACATGGAATCTTTGCACAAATTTACGGGAATGCAGTGTAAACAGTACCGTACCATTTACTGCTTCCTGAAGTAGAGAAAACATAAAATCATAGTGGAATGTTTCTTAGTGGTACCGTATACTGAACCTCACCAGTTCCAGTCTAGGCTACATGTAACACAAAACAGTAATGTTATGTGTCCCAGCTAGACTATAAGTTGATTAGATACTGAGAATAATTATTGAAAACTAACAAAAATGGTAGGTATCAAAAGCGACCGTGTTGAAATACTGAAGACAGTGAATGTGCAGCAACTACCAAATTTGTAAACATGACAAGGTTAATAACAAGGTAACATCAATGAGAGACAGCGCATGCAGCAGTGTCAGCATCAGGACTCGTCAATTATCCCTGGTAAATCGAGGTTGGTCCCTGCATTAAGGATAGTGAGTAACAGTTAGATCTCCTGTATACCTTGCAGGATCTGGGTACCCGGGTCGAGTGGCTGCCATGTCCCGTGTTGGGGCCTCCCTGGGGTCCCCTCTGACCCTCCTTGTGCCAGTGCCCACCGCTGCTGCCACACTCCTCATCATCTCTTCCCACGCCGACCCTCTCTACCCCCTCTCCAACACCCACCACCACGCCCAGCACCTGCCGCCCCCCAGTACGTCACACACACACACACACACACACACACACACTTTTACTCGCATGTGTATACATCTTAGCCTATCTCTTCCATTGAAATGCTCACACAGCCAATTATGTCACGTCATCACAAGACATTATCAGTGCATTAAGTATTTGTGTATCTATACTACTACTACTACTTTATTCAACTCTGTCACACTCCTTCAGACACATACCACTTCTAATAACTCCAGCGCTCCTATATATATTGTATTTACGCCATTAACCAAGTTAGACTACTAGGCCTGACGTTAAACAAACAGCATGAATTTAAATATAAACAGGTATTTCGCAACAGTATTATTACACTTCACTGCTTTATAACCAACCCAACGCCAGGACACAAACACACACACACACACACACACACACTGAAAGCATACATAGGTTAGACATTCATGGAGACACATGCACACGCAAATACAGCTTCACAAACACAAACATAAATTCTCTCTCTCTCTCTCTCTCTCTCTCTCTCTCTCTCTCTCTCTCTCTCTCTCTCTCTCTCTCTCTCTCTCTCTCTCTCATACACACATAGGTACTGTTCACACCATTATAATTAAAGTCATGCTTAGTGCCACCAGAGGTCAGTGCAATCGTATGGTCTGTGGTGCATCATAGATATTGTTTACGTCATCCATACGAGGCTGTGGAGCAGAAGCCTGTCTAGAGTTCCACGAGAGCCATGCTTATGATGTGAAAAGTAAAAATGAACTCCACAATCAGGCATATGATTACACTGACCTCTGTGGTAACATACACGACTTTTAGTGCTGGAGTGTACAACCTCAGTCAGCTTTGGTGTGGTGTGCCTGGCTCTGCCCACTGAAGTATACTCTACAACTAAAACACAACCTGCATGGTCACTCAACACCTGTAATATTACGCACAACTATTATAATGGACACAAGAATCACAAAGTACTTTATATATATATATATATATATATATATATATATATATATATATATATATATATATATATATATATATATATATATATATATATATATATATATATATCACTTGTATATAGATATTCTTCGCACCCACTTTTAATACAGTCGTTTATAATACTAACGATCTTCCAGGCGACGCACCTTGTTGACTAGTAGCAAAGCAGGTCTTGTAACAGTGTCCAGTCATCAACAAAAGCGCTGTCGCCCTATTTGCAAATTCATGCACTACATAATACCGTAGGCTTGAAAGATCTCCTGAACCAAAACGCCAAATAAATTTATCAAATTGCCCATTGGATATTGTAATTTTGTATGGTTAATGTTCTTTATATCAAGTAGAGCTCGGTGAAGCGAGGCGACAACTCTATTGTTCACGAGTGTAATCGAATCCAGGGTTTGAAACGAAGTGTTGTGTATGGGGAAGGGTGCGCTGGTGTGCTCCAAATACTGAGGTAATTGTGAATGTAACAAAACTTGCCCATCACCCGCCTTTTCTGACGCCAAGTAGGCTACATTGTTACCAGATTAACTGAGAGTTAAAAGGGTCTCGCCTGTTGGGGGCTGAAGTTTTATGAGCGATTGTATCCTCTGGAAAGAAAGTCGTGTCCGTTACCACCAGAAATCAATATCATCGTTTGACCTGTGGTGCAGTAGGCCTATGTGTATCGGTTTACATTATCCATACTTGAATGTGGAGTATAAACCCGTCTAGAATTCCCACGAGAACCATGTTTGTTTTGTAAAAAGCAAACAAAAACTCCACAGACAGGCCACGTGATTAGTGACCTCTGGTTGGAACAGACACGACTTGAGTCCTAAGGGTCGTATCAAAAAGAATCGCCGGGCTGCCTGATGCTTGGAGCTGCCGTTGTTTTTTTTTTCAGTTCTTTTCCAGTTCTTTGAGGAACGTTGCCGCTAAAGGCCATCGTCAGCTGATGATCAGTAGAGTTAGTGCTGATATTGATGTGGTTACTTTAAAGAAAACTCATAAGAAATGTAGGGGTAACTACCCTGTGATTAGATGATCTAGCGGACAGTACCAACCTATGCATTAATACTGAACTAATAAGGCAACTTAAAGCATCAGTTTACCCGAATATTCTTCTTGACTGCAGCCATAAGAGTGTACCGTCACACTGTACTCTTTTAAAGGCATTTTTCTTATTGCACTGCCATAATGCACCCAACAAACACCTATATACTCGTATTGCACCTGTAAATATGAGTTCCTGCACCCATTTCAAGCACTTCCACGCAGCACTCTCTAACAGCACCTTCACAAAGGCCTATATTTTCGCACTGCCACTGCATACTCTCTTAAAAGCGCCCAAACACCACCTATATATTGCACCAATATACCTGTACTGCACCTTACTTCCTGCCATCCCTCACCACCGCACCTTATCTTATGGCACCTACCAACATTTTGCACCTATAGCGAGCGCGCCTCCTTTCAGCACCTCTTAATAACAACAGCACTTTATTTTTATCTCTCTGCAGCACCTGGCACTCAGCACCACACTCCGGCACCGCTTGGACGGCTGGCTTTTTGTATGTGTGTGTGCGTTGGCGGTAGTGTTGTAATGGCCAGGTGGGTTTACAGATGGTGTGGAAAGAGAAATTTTTCCAAGTTATTGTGTGCAGTTTTGGTCTTACCAATCGCCTTAGAATTATAAATTTCAATATAATACAGTATTACAGTATCTTAATGTAGCAGACATTGAAAGCTAAACCATCAACCAATAAGCAGTCAGTAATACTGAATCAACATATATTGTATCTTTCTTGTCAAAATATTAGTTAGTTATACATATTCTATCGTATCTGACAGCTACAGTCACCCTGGTTTCCATGCGCTACGGTATTAATTCTTAAAAGAAAAGTCCTTGCAAATACTGCACAATAAATAACCCCTTCTTCAACCAAATTTTTAATGCAACCATCTGCGAGCACCGCTATCCGCCTAAACAGTCTTCACTGCTCTCCATTGGCCTTTGGTGTGTGTGTGTGTGTGTGTGTGTGTGTGTGTGTGTGAATTCCATATTTTACAGACCTCCGACCCAATTCTACTTCTACTAAGTGTATGGTTAGAAGTTTGTCAAGCACAAGTGAGTGCGATGTAGATTGTTAATACCTTCTTGCCATGTATACTGTTCCATAAAGATTTTCCAGGTGCATATAAAATAAAAACCTGGCTTTCTGAAACCTTGTATTGAAAACATGTGCATAAACTCCATCCAGTTTGGGGCTCAAGTGAACTCTACCATCCAGTTTAATCATGTTATTAAATGAATACTATACTAGATATTGACAACCAACATTGATAAGGAAATATTTTTAAAAGTAAGTATTGGAGTTTTCCGTATCCTTGCCAGCTCTATTTTATATTTCAATATTGTATAATACCAAACAATTGTTAAGGTGTTTTGAAATGCCAAGTGTCAAGTCCAAAAGTACATAAAAACGAGGTTTTATTATTACAAGATCAACTTTGCTAGATCTGTAAAGCCTAAGACATAAGTTCTGCTCTTTCCCCTTCACTTCTGCAACACATTAGCTTAACTAAATGTGAAGCAAAATTGATGTGTAGGCTACTTACAATGCTTATACAGTAAATGGACAAGTTATTTCATATCCTTTGTCATTTCAGATTTACGGAACCTGCAAAGTTTTTGGTTTCAGAACTGTTGAAAGAAAAGTAGAACTAATATCCTAGACTATTATAATCATCTGCAATTAGTTCCATCAAGCTTACGTGCATAATACAAGTCAGTTAAACTACTACAACAACAACAACAATGGAGTCAATCACCAACAGTATCATAATAGCATCAATACTATAATATCATTCAAAACTGTGATTGTCCTCTCTTTATCTCAAATTGTGACTGTCCTCAAAAATCTCTTTGCGCTATCAGTTGACCTATTTTCATTTACCGTTGTGTATGATAAGAGAGAATTGCTACTACTGACTGTATGAATCCCTGAATTGTCCCACTGATGGTATCTCTGCCTTCCTCACCAACACTAGAGTCGGATCACAACGCCTCCTTGGAGCAGCTCAAGTACGTGTCGGGGACCTGCCAGGTGGCGTTCGATGAGTGCATGGATGACGATGGTTGTCACAGGTGATGATCTTTCCATTAATGGAAAAAAAAAAAAAAAAAAAAAAAAAATATTAATGGCTTTTGGAGCTTCGTAACTTATGCACGGATGAATGTGGAGATCCTCCCGCCCTCAAAATATACTTCCTGTTGTTTTTCCCGACTTAACAGTCTTCATACGAGATGAAAGAATCTAATAATAGAAGCAATTTACTAGGCTACTTAAACTAGGCTACTGTTGACATGTGAGAAATTGTTTTAAATGTTCAGATTTTTACACCGGCAAAGCGTCTAACCCAGTGATGAATGTTATGCTCGGTAGTCACCTGGAGTTGGTGAGTAGCCACTGCGACGCCCCCTATTGCAACAAGGAAGCTTGCAGGAGTTCCATCCAAGACATATACAAATATCTGCTGGATAACAACCACGACTTGGCTCTCAAAATCGCCCTCTGTGTGTGTCGGTGAGTTTGATTCGGATGTTTTATTTAACGTGCAAAAGTGTTGTCATATGATGAAAGAAATTATTTTGCATTAAAATTAGGTGGTAATATAATCAAGCTTAAAAACGGTTTATAACCAAATAGGGTTATGGAAACTAACTCTTGGTCCAGTTTAAAAATCACTCTGAACAAATCTTGGTCTTGGAACAAATCTGTGTGCAAAATTCTAGCAATTACTCCAGTCAGTGTCAACAGGGAATGAGGCACACGGACAAACGACAATCATAGTAAACTTTGCACTGCACCATTCTGCCTGGTGCAAGGAAACAAAATATGTTGACAGTTTGATTCACTGTCGAAGTGGGAGAGTGAAGTCAATCACAAAATTTTTTTTTTGCCCAAACCAACGATGAAATTCACTCTCGGCTGTATGAACTTGTTGCTTTAAAATATTTTTCTTGCGAAGACTATCACCTAAAGAAGATATATGCGTCTGCTTTTGACAGACTTTATTAATATACAGTCAGACACAAAAATAAAAATATAAATCATAACGCCAGGATAAACATCATTATACCTTGAAATATAATCAATTCCTCCACCACAAGGCTGGAATGAGTCAAAGTAAATCAAAAGGTGGCAATGAGTCTGATGTCTCTCTCCCCGCGGCAGGGACAGCAAGGAGGATAGCTACTCCAAGTGTCTGCGAGGCCAGCGTCGCCTGCACCCGCCCTGTGCCATCATGTCGGAGTCTACCTCGGTCAGTCAGTGTCACAATTTGGGTCGGGACTGTCGAAGTGACCGGGTGTGCAGGTGGGTTAACATCGCTCTGTACACAGTAAGTTAATGACATTGTAATATGCTTTCAACAGAAGTGCGTTCATGTTCTTTATCAGTGATAACTGATTAGCGTTGCACCATAAAAAATTTAATGTTAACCAAAATACAGAAAACTACTAAGGCCTATCTTTAAAAAATGCAGCAACACCATGAGCCAGATTTCGGTGTTGTATTGGCCCACTTTATCATAAAGAGACAATAGTAAGTTTCCCAGTATTTTTATTAAATTTATCGGTAGCATACATTCGTTCCATCCAGTAGGTCGTCTGGCAACATAAATAATTTTTGAAGAAGATAACAAACCATCTCTGACACCGCCATTAGCCAAATAGGTGTACAGTAATAAGCCTCTCCCCTGCAGGTACAGTACAGTACTAAACTCATCCACTTCAGGTACCGTCTGGAACACTATGAACTGTCGTGTGCGGCGGACACAGTGACGGGTCGGTGTGCAGGACAACACCAGGAGTGTACCAAGGCTCTGCTCGGCCTCCTCGGCTCTGACCTCCACACCAACTGTGTCTGTAAAGGCAACGCCTTCCAGGACATCAGTCAATGCCTCGCCTGGAAGCGCCTTATCTGGGGAAACCCCTGTGTAGGTTAGTCATCAATATGAGTTTGTAGAGCATTATTTGTAGGAGTATGGTGTTTCCCACACATCAACCACATCAACACATATCTAATATCCATCCGATCAAGGGATGGGTAAAAGGTGTTCCATGTCTCTGGATCATATGTGAAGAACTTTTGGTGTCATAACTATCATAATTATGTAACGCAAATCTCAAAGATATAAAAACCTTTTACTCCTACTGCCTTGGTAACAGCACTAGTCTGGTTTCTGACTCCTCCCTGATGTTTTATCTCGACAGTGGAGTCCCAGCTGACGTACCACCTGACGCAGGTTGGTCTGACACATGACATGCTGCTTTCTTCCCTCACCTCGCACCATGACGCTCAGGTGGACCCAAGAGGTGAGAACGACCCTCATCACTACGGTCATGGTGAGGTTCTGATAAAAAAACATACTCTCCCTTACACTGCCAGATAGTGAAATATTCATATTTCCGTTTTTCGTATTGTTATGTTCCAATACTGAAGTTAGCATAGACAGGGTATTGGTATGTACCCTCAGATAAATTCAAGAGAACTTGGCTTTATTGATCATTGTTTATCTTAAGGGATTATTTCAATAATAAGTATGTCATTCCAAACAAATCAAAATTAGTCAATGTAGCAATAGTAATGACATTTTCCCAAAATTTTCCCTTATGTCCTCGTGTTGACTGGTCTTTTTGTAAATATGAATTTAAGCTATATAATCCCAATCTAATTAGAACACGATTACTTCACCAATAAACAGTTTTATTCTATTGATTTTTGTCACATATGTTTCCACCAGTTAGAAATTATTTCTGATGGCGAATATAAGAGTCATGTTTGGTGAATTGGAAGGTCTTTGATTCTTCCAAACTATGCCTGAAAACAGACGCCCTCAATGGTACTTATAAGGGATCTGTTTTCGTGGGATAAGCTTGGAGGAATCAGACACCTTTCAATTTACAAACAAGAGAATCTCCCATTAATTAAGCATTCAGTACGTTATTTATTCTTTGACTTCCGCTTTAGGTCTAGGGAATTTCTCTGTACATACTACCTAATTTGCAGGGATATCAATCGCGGTTCGAAATTAGTTGAAATGTCGCTGCATTTGGAGGGAACAAAATTGAAGCTAAACAAATTATGCTTTCATATACTATTTATCATATGATAATGGCTAGGTAAAGTTGCATTACCTAATAGTCATTTAAAGTTTTTATTTCTTGTCATTCAAAGAGAAATTAAACAGAATGAATTAAAAAGTTATTAAGAATGAGAAGAAATATCACACGTAAAAAATGTTTCTGATCCATCATGGTAAATTTTTCGACTCTAGTTAATATTTGAGTGAAGAACCGTGCGTCAGTCATCTAGACATCCTGTGAATAGTTCCCAAGTCTCTGAACTTCACTTTAGACTCACAGGTCGATGTTTGTCTGTTGATGTGACAGTGATTATTTCTTATTGAATTTCTTATTGTTTGATTAAAATCATAGAGACGCCTATAGGATATAGAATGTTCTTCACTCCCCTCTGACGGAAATAAAAAATGCGGCATCAAATTTTAATCTGGTTATGATCGTTACAATGTTCCTTTCTATCCTCTGACAGAGAAGAATATGCGGTGTCCATTCTTATTCTGTCTATAGTCGTGATTTATATACCTACAACTATCCATGCAGGGATAAATTTAACATACCGGTATAAGATATAACTGTATTTAAATGATAACGTATGCAATTATTTCATTCCTTAGCGATTAACTTAGCATGCCCTGGCCACTTTCTGGGTGACAGGTTTGTCGTATTTTAATGTCTTTTTTAAGCACCTTGCATAGTGATATATCAAACACGAATTTCTAAGCAGGAGTACCCCCTCACCTGCCCCCTTCCCAAGCAGGAGCAAAGAGCACCTCGTCACACTACTCGCAAGACGGCTACGTCAGGTACAACTCCCAGGACGACCGAGCTGACGAGGAAGATAGGGTGGCGGTGGTGGAGGCGAGGAAGGTAGCCGGTAGTAGCAGCACCTCCCAGAGCGACCACACCTTACCCAACGCTGCCCCAGCCTACCCTGAGTCCACACCCATTCCTCACATGACAACAGTCTACATTCCACCCACCACCAAGCGACCAGAGAGTGAGTATAGTCGTAAGGTTTTGTCTGGCTTGCATAAATTCACACTTCGTCATTCTTTGTTGATTTCAAAACGACGGTTATTGTTAAAGGAACGTTCTTGTTGCTACTTAAAGGGGATGGACATTGATGTTGCATAGTGGTCAAATTGGAAAGCTACTGATTCCTCCAAATTTTACCATGAAACATGCTAACAGTAGCACCTCTGTAGTGAGTGGAAAATCTGTTTTGAAACATACGCGGGAGAAATTGATAACCTTCCAAACCTTCAATATCAAAAGACCTCCAAATTAACACCTGGCTTTAGTCCTCACATTCGTCAGTACAAAAATAAATAAATTAATAAATATAATTTCCAGCACAGACACAGCCATCGCTAATAGACACATGCAACGGTATGTCCAGTATATATTTTCAGTGGCACCAGCGCACCTAACATGACATAATAATTATATAGTGTGGTGATGGCAACGCGGATCACAAAGTCTTTTATCCTGATACAGCTCACCGATATTGTTACCCAGCGTCACCCTTCAACACTAAATAACTTCACCAACTCTCTCTTGATTTATTTATACCCATTTTTTGTTGGCTCTATACAGTTATACTACATTAATAATATCCCGTACTCGCTACATGTAGGTAGTAGGTCTGACAGACTACGATAAAAATTACTTCATATAATTCTTGCTATTAGGTATACGGTATTGTTTGTTTATAAGAATAAAGCGACTCATTACTACTTGAAGAAAATACAGTGGTTGTGTCTTAATCTAAATGTCGCAACGTAATATTACATAAGTAAGCTACTTATGTAATATTACATAAGTAAGCTGCTTATACAGAACAATACTATCTCATCATCCTCAACATATGTTGATCCTTGATGACACTCTTATGGTCACAAATTGCTGAACTTTATCTTTTTCTGACAGAATAATCTTACAATGAAGATCATTACAGTGAATTTACAGTTGTCATTGTGCTCCTTTCCGTTTATTGTTTCTTATTTTTCTCTTTCTCTCTCATTTCCCTCTCGCAAACACTCATACATACTCAAGGACACACACACACACGCACACACACACACACACAATGCACTATGATATTTTCCCTCTATATTATTATCCTAATCTTACTCTTCATAAGGACAAAACCCGAGCCAAGTCACCATGACAGCAAGCAGAGGCGTGACTCCCCATAGAGTAGTGGCTTATCCTCACAATATACGAGCTTGGTGAAGGCAAAGACCTCCATCTCTCCCAAGTCCAAGTTTATATACGAGTTTACCATCCTGTGATCACCGTCCATACCTCAACTCGCGCGTGTTATTACTGAACAAGGTTACGAGTCGCAACGCTCACACCAGGGACGACACAAAGGTGGAGTTAGGGAATTAAGGATGAGGTTGGTAGGTTGGGTGGGTTGTTGACAGGGTGGTTGGGTAAGTGGGTGTGAGGGTGAGGGTGGGTGGATGAGTGGGTGAGTGGTTGGTTGGTTGGTGGGTGGATCGGTGAGTTAGTGGTAGGTGGGTTGGTCGACAAGTTGGTTGGTTAAGGTTTCATTTAGTAGTCAAGTAATGTGTCAGTAAACTGTGAGATAGAAGGAATGAGCTAAGAGGTAAAGACAGAGAGAGAGAGACGGACACAAAGAGGGAACAGGTATAGTTAGGCCTACTAAGTACAACAAAACAGTGTAAACATTGCCGACTCTGGTGATAAGTATATATAAATCATATGATGACATTGTGTGGCAACAATTCATATGGAAATATCTCTCAACAATATAATTATTTTACAAACATTCACCATTCTATTTCTGAACCATGTAATTAGATGATTCACAAATACTTACCACCAACTAGGCATTGCTCTATAAGTGTTTCACTTGCTGTCTCTGTTCCAGTTAGATACATTTTTCTCTCTCTCTTTCTTTTCTCGTTCCTTTCCTATTTGTTTATATTATTATTATACCTCCCAATGTAACTTCACATTCTTATACCTTGGTGGCATTTTAATACGGATTTTTTTTTCTTCTCCGCCAGGAAGTCATGTTTTGGGTTCGGTTGGTTTGTTTCTTTGTTCGTCTATTTGTTAACAAAATAATGCAAATAGTTTTATACGGGTGTTTACAAAATTTTACCTATATATAAGGTAGACATCGAAACTGGCAAGTGATTGGATTTTGTGTGAGACCCGGAACTTTACATTAATGGATACTGTGTTATAACTAATTCCATGTTCACATGTAATGTGCTGTGGGACAAATCTAAATTATAGGTTTGTGTGTTGCAGGGTTCTGTGATGTGCC
Source organism: Petrolisthes cinctipes (assembly GCA_033782935.1). NCBI lineage: Eukaryota > Metazoa > Arthropoda > Malacostraca > Decapoda > Porcellanidae > Petrolisthes > Petrolisthes cinctipes. The sequence goes on along the minus strand of JAWQEG010003836.1, from coordinate 84,896 downwards.
TGACCCTCAAGGCGGGAGGCCTCACGTAATTGAGGAGCATGACAGCATCAGGGTGAGAATGACCTTCAATATTCTCCATCATTGGAATAACAATATTATACAGTGTACAATGTATATGTCTTTCTACTCTGTGTTAATATTCACTCTCTTCTTATGTGTCTGTAAGCTGTTAACGTACAGCACATATGATGATGATAATAATTTTCTTCATTTTTTCTGCACTATTTTATTATAAAGTTAATATATGACTAGAAAATTTCTAAGAAATATTCCTAAAAGAGTGCATTCACTTTCCCGTCCCGCCAGCTGTACAAGGGAGTGGAGCAAGAGTGTCCTCAGGTGTGCGAGTGTGTGATTCACGGCAAGACTGAATGCAGGGTGAGTTACTAGTACACTCCGGACCGAGTGTGTGGGTCCAGAGTACATCACACTGGTATGAGATGCCACAAGATAAATGGGTTAAATTTCCAATGTGATGAAGTTTAATTTACCGAGGAATGTTGTAGATTAAATCAGCTTTTTTTCTTTCCTGGTGAATTCGACCCTTTATCTCCATCTTATATACCAGTACACCTACACCAAGTACACCTACACCCAGTACACCTATACTCGGTACACATATACTTAACACACTTACACCCAACACACATACACTTAGTATACCTACCCCAAGTACACCAACACCCAGTACACCTACACAGGCGCACCTACGCATGATAAGAATAAAAATCCCACCTCAATAACCAGACGCAGTGTATAACTCCTAAGTCTCAGCTGAATAAACGTAAGTGTTTCCTTATCATGCCACAAAACCTATCTGTTACTCGAATGTCTTCCCTTTTCCTACATCTGCCTCACACCTATCCATTGTACACATCTCTTCGTCACCGTTCCTTCACAACATCCATGTTTATTTCATATAACGTTAGGAACAGAATCATTTGTTGGTACATAAATTGGAGGAATATTTATTCGTCCAAATTATACCAGGAAGCCGACGACCTCAGTGCTATTAATCGGGGGTCTGTTTCGCGTCACAGTTTGAAAAAATCAGTTATCCTCCAATTTACCATCAAAAGATTAATACCATCTACCCTCACCTCACTCTCATACTTCCCCCTTACCACTTCTGCTCCATCTTCCATCTGTCACACTGCCCCTGCCCCTCACGTCACTGTGCCCCTCCCATCTTGCAGGTGCTGGAGTGCTTGGAGAAGAGGCCGTGTGAGACAGGGTTCACTCTCTACTCCCAAATTAACAGGGGAGAGTGTGTCTGCTATTCCGGAGACTTCATCTGTCAGCGCCCCAGGGAAGGTCAGTCACTCGATCAATCAGTAAGTCACACAGTCAGGGAGTCAGTCACTCTGTGCTCCACTCACTAACACACATGATTAATATTCATTACGAAGATTGCGGGACATTATGTTCTAGAAACATTATATGTTTCTAGTGTGAAGAAGAAACACTAATTCCTAACACTCGCATAGACAGACATCTCAACTCTTACATGCATATTTCCCTCTTCATTCACCCTTTCCCTTAATCCCTTAAGCCTATCTTGAAAAGTAATACATTGCATGGGCGTTACACACTAAAGTGGGTAGATCACTGTGATATGCCAAGTTTCTTTCATCATTTTAAAATGTTTTGTGTTGGTCGGGCATAACACATGTTTACCATAAATTATTCACAAAATAATATAAAACCGTGGGTATATTAGTAAATGTGTGTGATAGCTTTGACTGACCTTGTGTACTTTGTACAGAAGACTTCCGACTGTCGACGGGACTGTTCCTATTGTTGGGGTTCAGCAAGACGGAGGAGAGGATCTTGAGACCAGTGAACAATGGTGGTGCTGTGGAGGCCTTGGTGCCCCTGCAAATCCTTCTCAGGAATGTGGCTGCCAGCATGGGCGTGAGTATCAACTGCAAAAACAATGGATACTGTCTAACAACTTTTGTCGTAGTGATATAGTGAATTTTGGTCCTAAAACGACTTTCACATATATATCATAGTATTTTCATCTTTCTTATTTAAGTGTATAATTATCTGTCTATATACAAGTATAAATCTATGCATCAGATATAGGTGGATTGACAGATTAACTTATTCTTACTAATATACTGCATCCTTAACGATGACAACATGAACACCCTGAGTATAGATTCCATAAAGCAACGTTATAGATTAACTTATTTCAGCTACTCACAAGTAGGTTTGTGGGAGTAATCTGTTCTCTCGAATTTGAGAGCTACTGATTCCCACAAACAATTCTCGAAAGCAAACTACCTCGTTATACTAGTAGGGAATTTGCTTTGTTGCATTGTTTTGAGGGCTACGTAGACTCCTATTTGTTTACAAGAGATTAGCCTACCTCCGAAGCTCAGTATATGGTATGATATGATTTGGTTGGGTGTGGCGCAGTTATAAGTAAATGTTTTGGTCTACAGGCGGAGTGTGGTGTGGAACTCATCATGGAGGCTGGCAGTAACTTGGTGTTGCAGGTATACAACGTCCCCCCCACTGGCATTATCCCATCCAACTACACCGACAACCTTCCCACTCTACACCAGGAGCGGGAAAGGTGCCTGAGGCCACTGAGCAGGGTGGCACATATGTTCATCCACCGGGAACCCAGAATCAAACATGACGTGCGCTTGTCACTGTTCAAGCTGGCTGAGGTGGTGGACAACGTGCCCAGTCCTCAGAGGATCAGCAGCAGTGTGGGTTTGAGGCCGTGTTGGTGGGTATGTGTGTGGGTGGTGGGTGTGGCACTGGTACTGGCCTCAACACTACATCAGGGGCTGGGGTCGTGATACTCACACCAACCTTACTGATCCGCACGCCGTCACACACACAAACAAGAATGTACGATAGATATTGAAGCTACAGAACACGAGAGTGGTGTCTGTTGACTTTAAAATGTATATAAAAGCTATAATTTTTGGAGAAGAGACTGTTGCTGTATCTAATAGATTTAGTCATTATATATAAGAAGCAGGTGGAGTTTACGTGTTTTTCTGAGTAGTATATCAGTAGCCAGACATCCGGTGGTCAGTTGCAATCTGGCAGTAACTGACTACTTCCTGCCACCGCTCACACCAACAGCACGCCTCTCTCTTTCTCGTAGTCAGTCCCCTACGTGGCTGGCACAATTGGCGTTTTTTGAGCAAGTTGCTCGCTGCTGGTCAGTCAAGCTGCTGACTTTGATAGTACGGCAGTGATAACGCTATTTCCTTCACCAACCCCGTCCACGTGAAGCAGCGGGAGAGGACGATGTTCTGGAGGAGAACTGCATGTGTATATACTGTATATCTCCTAAGTTGTGGACAGCATTACAATTAATCCAGCCAGATATTAACATTTGAAAAAAAAAAGACAGCCTATGTAGTACTATATAGTGCAGCAAAAAGACCTAATCTTATCGTGAACAACCACTGACAACTGCTATGAGTCACAATAATAGGTTTGAGATCCAGGAATTCCTCAAAACACGGTATTGTGACCGAGCATAGCTAGGCTCATCACACAACACACAGAGTGAGAGGCGAGCCATATCTAACAGTTCCGCCTCAGCAGCAGCAGCAACAGAAGAGAGAAAACAGACAGTCAACGATAGTGTCTGAGGAGAGAAAGTGAAGTGAGCCAGCAAGTGAGAATACAAAAGGAAGGGTTGGTATCGTGAGGTAATACTATGGTCAGAGAAAGTGCAGTAAATCAGTTGAAGGAATGGAAAGAAGTCCAGTAAAGTGTAGTGTGCAAATGGAGAAGCCTCAGCTCAACCACACATAAATATCCTCACATACATACATACACACTCGTCATGCCGTGCCAAGACCAGGCCCTAACTCGAGTCCTCACCGTTACCACCATCACCACCTCAAGTCCGGAAGGAACTTTATTTCTGTGTTGTATCTTTATGTGAGACTGCGTGATCAGTTCTGAAGCAAGATTTTTTTATTATTCACACGTTGATCTACTGTATGCTTCTAACCTGCTCTAATACATGCTTCAGACTTACTGATCTTGTAAGCATGACTCTACTTACCATCATTGGTGTGACGTTGGCTCCATTCCTCAGAAACCCAAGGCCAGCGTGTGATTGTCACCCTCACTCTTGGTTTGATTTTGTTAATTTATATTCAAGGTTATTAATATGACGTTGTACACAAGTCGGACTCAAAACTGAAATTTTGTTTTAGCATATAGTTATTGAAAAGAATTTGTTGTTATGATATCCTAACAAGTCGACTTAATGCTAAATCGAGTTTTCTTTTCTTATTGACAATTACATATTTGAAACGCTCTTTCTTTAGTAAGCCATATGCAACTGAACACTGAATTTTAAGTATCGTGTTATAATTTTGAACTTATGGCTAACCCACACAGTAACACCGCACAGCCTGCTTGTTTCCTCACTTGCCAAAGGTATCTGATGGTATTGGTTGGAGACCGCCCCGGAGTGTGGATGGGGTATCCTACATGCTAGTGTTGGGTGGTCACGGAGCGCCACGTACCGAAGCCTCGAGTTTTTGGGTCATGAGTCCGTGAGCCTGTCCTGTACAATTGATGTAAAGACACACAGCTTCACGTCCGTCACATGCTCCCCCAGCCACTGTGGTGTAGGGCAGGGGAGCCTCAGTGTGCTCTTTCCTTTCTTCCTCTCTCTTTTTAACATAGTGATGCTTACACGTGCTGCAGTCTTGTGCAGTCCATAGGTACTATATGAGCTTGAAACACTTTTGTGTACATACTGAGGATGATGTTTTCTGTACCAGTTAATGTAATGCAATAGAATGCAAGAATATCCTTTTCAAAGATATGTGTATGAATGTAAAGCATATGTAAATAATATATCAGTGTTCAACTGTACATAAAATAATGAGAAACAATTTTATGTGAGTGTAAGTACTATACATTCCACTTGGTTGTCATGTGCATCAGTATACTGCTTATGCCTCGTCTTCTTCCGAGGAGCGTCCCTGCACGCCAGTAGGTCAACGGTAGTTCATTTGTTGTCCATATGTTGCTCCAGGTGCAGTAGCAAGTAGTATCACAGGAGGCCATACTTGTCACATAGAACCCTTAAACTACGGCCAACACCAAAAATAATTGTTCACACTTAAGATATTATATGTAAGAAATGCACACGTCGTGGCTTAGCGGTATCAGCTTCAACACGGGTTCAGAAGCCACAGATGTGTGGGTTCGACTCTTGGCCACGACGGAGGCCTTGTGCTACATAGACTTTGCAGTTTAACACAGTAGAAAATCGTTACATGTGGGGAGTTGACTTTATTATACAGAAAGAGACTTATAAGGTTATTTTTATCTCTATAGCGGATATTATCTTTACAATACAGTATTCTTTGAAAGTATTTTCCATCAATCCGGGTAGGAAAATTATTTTTTTCATCGGTCAACCTTTTTTTTTTCTCTTACGCCATAAAGAAGTATAAGGGAAGTTTATATCTGAGTGCCAATGGAGACCTTTCCGTAGTTTAAGGGTTAACTCTCTCGCTCACGGATATTTACCAGACGCTTGGGATTTAGCGACCTGGACCACAACCCTCCCCTTCCACTAACACCACTCAACACTACACACACTACCATACAGTTCCAAGGGCCTTGGGTGTTGTCGGCAGTTGAGGTTACTGAGTCGTCTAAACTAGGCCACGAAATAGACCATCTTGGTATAAACAGATCCTGTTTTCTGGCACAGTTAGAAAGGATTAGTGGCTTCCAATTTGCCAACAAAATAATAATCGTTTAAAACAACTATAATGTATCCAGGAATGAAGCACCGACGCACTCATCTCAAAAGCCATTAAGTTAAGAATCCCTAGCATGGGGTAGTGCTTGCAAAGATGTTGGCAATATTTTGTTGGTTTAGGTATTCCTTCGGACCCGAACCAAACCTTTTCCTCTTTTTAACTGTCCCTCCTTTCCTCCTATTTCCTACGGGCTTGCTGTCCCTCCTCTTTGTTTCCTTCTCCTTTGGGGTACAAGGTCTTCCTGGCCTAGGACAATCTTCTTACCTCCCATTCATAATCTAATGTTGGTAAACTGAAGGGCTATACTAATTCCTCCAAACTATGTCAGGTAACAGACGACCTTGACAATGATGACAGAGAATATACTTCGTGTTACAACATAGCGAAATTAGTAACTCCGAAATTTGTTACCAAGAGAGTATCCCTTTACTGTGCGTCATCCGTGAGCGAGAGAGCTAATCTATAACCAGTCGGTCGTAACCAATATAATTATGATCCACCAACACAAAAAGGATGAAATACAACTCATTCAGTTACTACAGTAAAAAAAAAACAGAAAATACATAATGCAAAAGGCAAGATTCAGTTACTGCAGAAAAATATATCATAATTCCATATTATATTAACAAGTGAAAGACATGCATACGTTCTCCATGCAGTTTACACGATCGACTGGTGTCTTCAGGTATAAAAAGCATGGCCAAAATATAGTCCTAGAACAGAGTCAACCTTTTCCTTGCATCATACACTGGTTCTTCAGTCTGTGACATCATGCTAAATGTATAGTGTGACACATTGCATACCTTGAGTTAGCATGTCCCAAATCGAACCGAAAGATCAAAGCTGTGTTTTATTGCTTTAATTAAACTTAGTGTGATGACATATTGGTAGCAAGGTCTTTGTTAGTTTACCATAATATTACCAAGCCATTCGATTAGCTCTTTATCCTGTGCAACGTATTACAGAGAGTGCCAAAAGTGATGTTCCACGACAAACATAAAAAAGTCACTCAAGGAATTCTATGAGAGAACGATGTCTAGATTTTACCTACAAAAATCCTCAATACACTAAGGAAATAAAACTCAATAACCTCAATTTTTCTACTCATATCATATTAGTTACAATATTGCTTGTGTTTGATTATAGACTGCAGATAAATATAATCCCTGATTTTACAAACTCAACGCAAGTGGTTAATATTAACAAACAATCCTCTGTAAAACATAAGTGAGAAATAACTTTGTCTCCTGAGATAAGATGCTCACAGTATATGTTCCCCATTGCTATTATATATATATATATATATATATATATATATATATATATATATATATATATATATATATATATATATATATATATATATATATATATATATATATATATATATATATATATATATTAAATGAAAAGAGCACTGCTTAAGTAAATGTCAACTCCTGTGCACCGTAACACTATCTTACATCCTATCAGTTAGTCTACCAAGTTTCTCCTCGACTATCCTATACGAAATTTTATATATATATATATATATATATATATATATATATATATATATATATATATATATATATATATATATATATATATATATATATATATATATATATATATATATATATATATATATATATATTCAGTGTCTCAAGCCACTAAATTATTGAGATCACCACAAAACACAATGTGTCTAGGCATCTCGAACGAAATTGGACATAATTTTAGAGTACTCCTTTAATTTTATAGATGAGGACGATTAGCGGGCTTCCAGCCTTTGGTCCTCATCTCGTGTTGATACAGAAAAAAAATGTTAAGGTATATAGCTCAATTCTCATTCCCACGGATATAGATGAGATGGTTGACATACAGTACTGTACGTGCAAAGTTGCATCAATTGGAAGCGTGAACTTTTCTTCTTCTCCAAATTTTCTTCATTCAAGAATATACATTTACCGAGCTTGTGACGTGGCATTCTTAAGAATCAGGTTTCTTTTGCAATTAAATATAGTGAGTCAGTCAGCTCATCTGCTTGTTGTTTGGTGTTCTCAAAATATGGCAGTCTCTAGACACGTTTTGTAATGGCATCAGGAATCCAGACAAACTCATACAGACCCGTTCGTGTAGGAGCAAGCAAGCATTGATAGAACGCTGACCATGACGTCATTTCCCTTTTCCTGCATGACCTGAGACTGTATGACCTTGCCTGACCTTCTGATTCTATGGTAAAGCGCGCTCAATGTGTTTTAGGCTGTAGTCGTGTTGTAATGCTCGACTCGCACCGTGACGTAGCACAAGAGATTATATTTACAGAGATCTCTTGTTGAAGTATAATAAAATGTCGATCACTTTCCTAAACAAAACAAACAACAGGATCTGGAATATTTTTGTAAATGGAAGACTAGAGGCAGAGAGAAGCAAAATATATACATTGCCAATGGATTATATTGTTCTGATCTTATCACTGCATTAATTCTCATAACAACAGCAAAGGTTGATTGATGGTGAAGATTGCCTGACCGACCGACCACGGAGTGAGGTGGGGCTTCGTCCTTTATTCAGGGAAGTGATCTGTTGTGGGGAAATTGGAACCAACTATTGCCCTTCAAACTCTGCAATAAAACACATTCCCTATAGTCAAACATATGAGGGATTCTGTTTACTGGCATAGTTTGGAGGAATCAGTAGTCTTCCAATTTATCAACAAGAGTATCTCCTCTTAATTAACCTTGATAAATGTATACCGAGGTGCACAGAAATTAGTTCATACAGAGAACCAGAATATAGCCGGGATGTTAAGAGGGAAGTACAGTGTTGGTAAATCTGGTGCAACTGATTCCTCCAAACTATCACAAGCAAAAGGACATTCAATATTTTTTTAAATCTAGTCCTGTTTCCTAGCATACTGTATTGTGGATGAACCAAGTCGCTCTAATGAACCAAAAGTATATTGACTGTACTATCCCTTTAATTAAGAATATAGACCTAAGTGTCAGAATATATCCAAAAAATAAAGTATACCTCAAACTTCAAGAATATAATGTATGTGTGTGTAAGAAAGAAAAAACAAACCCAAAATTATAGAAAAAAAAAAAATTGCCCTGAAGCAGAAACAGATCCCCCCCAAAAAAATATTATCAGGAAATAGCCCAAGGTATCGATCGCACTTTTCCTCGGTGGTCTGGACAAAGCTATAGTCTGTTGTGATTTCTTATTGGAATAGACTATACGAGGCAGCGGTGGAGTGCACAGGTAGCTTATGGTCTGAATATTTGTAATTTTGTATATTTTTGTATCTGTGACTGAATGAGAAAAATTGTAAGCTTGTACAGAACGATAAAAATGTAAATCCACGCAATAAAGATAATACATACTGAAAGGCCTGCTTAGTTTTAAATCTCTACGTTAACTTTGTGCCGTAACTAAGAAACCTATCAACTAGATTTTTTTTCCACTATTGATTTCCTCTCATAATGTAAGGCGTATGGTTTGTTTTCTCATATTCTCTCTCTCTCTCTCTCTCCATTTATCACACATTTCTCTCCCACTATATATATTCTTCTCTCTCTCTCTCTCTCTCTCTCTCTCTCTCTCTCTCTCTCTCTCTCTCAAACCGTGTTCCTTACGACCTTAGGCTATTTCGTTTTGCCTACTTCCTCCAAGTATTAGTTTCCTTTCTCATACCTCCTTCATCTTTCCTTCTCCTCTTATTACCATTCACTAAACATTAATAAGAGTTTTCTTTCTCCCTTATTCTATCATTCATTAAAAGAGAAATTGGTTCATCCTATAATGCACCATAAAACGCATCAATTACAGTTCATAAAATATTAACTTATCACCCATCAAGATTTTGGATATCTAGGTATACAATTATATATAGTAATAGAAGCATACAATGGAGAGATAAAGGCACATTAGATCGAATGAAGGTTATATTATAAAACATGCCATTTAAAAAGCATGGTATAAAAATTAATTGTCGACTCATATGGCTGGTGTACGAAGAGGGCCCAAAGTATCAGAAGCAACGCAGGCAATAACTATCTCCCCTACAGTATGTCTGGTCAGGAATATTTGATATAGTGTTCTTACCTGCATCGTTAACTTGATTTACTGTGTTTACATGCAAAAAACAGCTGAGAATACATTATTTAATTGGTCTAGCAGTTGTCTAGCGATGTGATAATCCACGTAGTGTGAGGAGTAGACCATAGTGAATCGGCAGATTTCTTTGTAGGTGTACACGTAGAAGCACATGACGGTAGCGTTGGAGACCCTTGTCAAACCCGCCACCTGCACCTGCACCTGCACCCGGCATCAGTGACGTCACGTCTCCCAGGTTTGATATTGCATAATAGTAATTAGGACTTCCAGGCATTCTAAAGTATTCAGCATAATTCTCAGACTTGGATTTCAGCATCAGCCGATTTCCACCGCCTGCATTGGTCCTCCACCACGCAGCTCGCGGTGCAAGTGTTGGTGGTAGGATCTGATATGTGGCCAGAAAGTATCTACAAAATCCTTAGAAACCTTAAAGGGTAAGAGAAATGAAAATAAAGGTAAATGAGTTCCAAGGACTTGTGAGAGATCTGGATAGTAGCGTCTCATGCTAAGGTCGTGAGAAGCAACAAAGTTATACTGAGGCTGACCCTTACCGGTATCCTCGAGTATTCTCACTAGAGACCCTATATAAGAGAGATTGGACAGCCACCATTCTTGCTCATACTTCGTGTTTTCCGCGATACCTCTCAAGTTAATATAGAAAAAATGAACAGTTGCTAGATACTACCAGCTAGTAATCTCCTGCTGACATTCGTGGGCAAAATGTTGACAAAAATTGCATTCTTTACATATACAGGTATATATTTTTAAATACTATAAGATACCTGAAGTTATAAATCCTATTACACGTCATGTATGCGTTATTTAAAGCACATGATAGGACGTGACGAGTTGCCAGACGACGCTACCGAGACGTTTGACTGAAAGACGACAGTAATAATCAATGTGTTTAGAGTATCTGTGAAACCTTTGATACTATGATTAGTTTAATTCATTTTGGTATTTATTGAAAGAATTACCGTTTTGCAGCAGTGTTGCCAGATCCGGCTGGGTCCCAGTATTTTACCCCTGTCATTTATTGTACTTTATCACGATTATTTCCCGGTAGTTTGCCCAGGTTAGGTCCCGGTAGTTTGCCCAGGTTAGGTCCCGGTAGTCTGATGCGGTCTAGGTTAGGTTAGGTCAGGTCAGGTAAGGTCAGGCTAATTTCAAAATGCCCCATTTGAATATGCCCTATCTTGGAAATGGGGCATTTGCAGAGGAAATGCCATAGAAGAAAATAGTCTTAGAATGGTCTAAATAAGTGGGTAATGAAGGTAGAAAAAACGTACGCAATAACGGTAATTCATTCAATATTTACCTTAATTTTTGTATGAAAATGGTTTCCGTAGGGGTATTACCAACGTTTACACACTACTGTTTACATGCTGTTCACATAAGTATGAGGGAATTTGTTGTCGTGATGAATGGTTAAATACTGTATTATATTACTAATTCGTCACCTTACAGTTCGGCATTCTAAAAAGCTTACGGAAGTTTTCAAGGAATATTTATGTTGAGTTGAAGATCGACTAAAAACTATCTTTGCTGGTTTATCTAAAGAAGATATTATAAAAATATAATAACATTCTACCGAGTAATCAGTCACACTTCATAGTCAAGGCAAAATATACATTGTGCCGAACCTGCCAGCAGGCAGAGACGAGTAAGAGCAAACATGGCGCCCCATTCAACCAGCCAAGCAGCGAGCAGTAGAAATTTTGGCTGTCCAGTCTCTCTATATAGGGTCTCTAATTCTCACTATAGCAACATTCACCACGCCTGTAAACCCACTATGGAAACTCACTCCTTCACATTTACACTTATTGATGAATGCTATAGTCAAATTAACATCCAAGACTTGCTTGACACAATGGTTTCGTCCACATCACCATGGTTGTATATAGCTCGCTACGGTTTGGAGAGGGTTGCCAAAGTATACTGAGTGGAAAAACCTATGGGCTATGGATAACTGGAGAGTCAGAATTAGTGTGGAGAACTGAGGAGGTTAGAATTTTACCGTACCACTAGAGGTGGGTGAGGACCGTAGTAAAGAGAATGTGGTCAAGGGATCTGGTAGAGTAGATAATGAGGCTGTACGTTGTCTGAAAGAAGTCCAGCTGCTGCCCCACTTTAAAGTATTCTTCCTTGCCTTTGGCCGGTCTTAGCCACAGGTCCTCCTCCAGCTCCTGCTCCAACCTCAGGGTAGTGTCCATCTAACCAATCAGTTACTTTGACCTCTGTCTCTCTGTTTATTGACACACACATAGTTAGCAAAGCTATTCATCCTTACTGTATTTACATGTTTAATTTTAGACGAAACAAGTTTAGCATCTATTCTCACTGTACTACAAGATTGTTCTCAGCTTAGTGTGGCCAGCCTGTAGTCACCCAATAGACTTTATACAAAAAATCAGCTAACATAAGGAATATATAAAGCAATTACGAGCAAGTACGAATAGGGAAAAAAATGCTGTACATGCAAAATGTAAACTTAATGGTTATGCAATCAAAATTATGTTAGGCTGCCCATCAGCAGCTACGTTTTCTTTCACACAAACCTATTACCTTGTGAGAACACTACACAAAGCGGCGCAGAAAACTGGACAGACCCTAGCTTATCAAGTTATCAGCCAGCAGTCTTGTACTAATACGGCTCTCACGTATAAAATAAACATTTTTTTTTATTTTTTATTACATGGCACGATCCTTGATTCGTGACACACTGATCCTTGTTCAACTCACACTTTGTCTTGAGTGTTAGTGTTGGCGCAAGTGGCCGTGTGGTACAGTAAGTCAAAATCTGAAAACAAACATATTACATGACTGCCAGCCTGCCAGGGGCCGGATAATCAAAACTACTTAGGAATTCCTATCTCACTTAGGAATTCCTAACTTCCCCAGTCGAGCTAAGAACTCATACTCCAAACATTTAGGACACCTATGGGCAGCCATTCTGTGATTTCCTAACTCGCTTGGATTTAGGAATACCTCCAGTCTTTCATAAGTGAGTTAGGAAGTACAATACCATAGAAAACGTGACAGCCTACCCATCTTGTTGCTGCTCTTTATATTTTCTCTACTAACTAACTGGCAGGACGGTTATTAAAGAGAAGCCAAACTAACTACAAAAGCGTTGAATGACTCCTCAAAACAAATACTACGTCATTACAACACTTACAAGACCAGCCTCCACCACAACCGCTAACACAGCAAAATAACCTGTTATCTTGAAGTGCCTTGATAGGATTCTGACGACTTTATCAGGCATTTGTTTTTACAGCAGAGAAATTTCTGTGTACATACACTTACAACACGACCTACAGCTTCATTTTTAATTATAAAACTACGACTGACAACTTATGAGTATTATTCTGACAAGCACAAGGCTATTTTTTATGTATTCTGGCTATAGGTTACTTTACTAAAATTCAATTCCCCAATATACAATGGGTTGTCAAAGATAGTATACTTGAGAGAAGGCCAGGCAATAAGATATGTAACAGGAAAACCAATTACGCCCAAGAGTTAATGAAAAAATAATTCATCAACTTAAAAAAACAAATAATGACTAAGGAAAGTGAGCACGCGTTGACCTACTACCCCGCTCTTTCTCACCGGTGCCTCACTTCTACTCCAGGGAACCCGAGGATAGGGACGCTTTCACTACTGCCATGGATGTTGTGGTTAGGAAATAGTTGAGTAATTATATCTTAACTCTCATTTCCAGTTCAACTTTCTGATGCACATACAAGTGTTGCGGGTCAAATAAATTATTAGGCAAGATATTAGAATACTGTGATGCCACAGCTATAGACGAAATGTTCATTATTTTTGTCTGCCAGTGTGAGTTTTTCTTCGCTTACTGATGTTCAAGGCACTGACCTTACTAATATCCAACCTTACTAATATTCCAATCCACCAAAAGAAACCACAGAATTAGCCGACTATTCTTCTTCTTCAACTGGACGCAATTACTTCAATGAGCCAGGAGTCCTTTCAGCTCATAACTGTTGGCTGATTGGGAAGGCTTGCATAGAGAAGCGATGGAATACCTGTGAAAATGAAGCTGTATCCACGCTACCAAGGAAGTAGTACATACTAAAAGTATCTAGTACAATAGTGAGGAGAATATCGTATCACCCTGTAGATTAGCGCCTGCTGGCAGACACAGATTCCTACAGAACAGAACGGCTGAATTGATGCCTAGGCATGACAAGAACTTTTCATGATGCAAGCCATTGCCGTATTGTTGTGCAGACTGCTAGATGAAATGAGGTTAGAGGAAAACCATGTGTGAGGGATGGTTGGTTATCTTGGCTAAGTATACCCTCACGGTCCATATACAACTGAGAACTACTAACCCTCAAAATCGTATCGTCATATCAATGCCTTCTGTATACAAGGGTAGTCACGCTAACAACTCGTATCCTGGTGGTTAGTGTGCTTAACTAATAAGTTAAAGGTCGGGCCTAATCGGTTAGTCTCACAGAGGAAACTCAGACCAGGGTGTTCCTTTACCATCCATTAAGGGGAGATTCTTGTGTTGGTGAATTGAAAGGTCTCTGATTCCTCCAAACTATGCCACGAAACAAAACCCCTATTAGTAGTATAGGTGTCTGTTTTCTGGCATATTTAGAAGAAATGTATAGCCTTCCAATTTACCAGCAAGAGAATCTCCCCTTAATCAGGGATATATCTGGACATCCGTGCCAAATTTGGTAAAGATTTGGTGGGAAATGGCTGTGTTGTTAATAGACAATAATTTTTACAAATTTCGCTTTTATAATATAGATTAAATCAAAATATACCTCACCATTCATTAATATTTAAATTAAGAATGCTACTGTCTCTGAACACCTGTTTCCTGCCTACCGCAACCCTCCCCGCCCCACACCGCCCTACTCCGCCCCGCCCACGCTTATAACAATGTTCCACCTCAGAGGTCGCCAGGCAAGTCCGAGCCACTCATCCAACCGTAGGCAAAGTTTCACCCCCGCCAGTGTGTGTGTGTGTGTGTGTGTGTGTGTACTCCGTTGCGGCCAGATACTCGCCTCAGTCTCATCCAGGAAGTGTGAGTGTAAAGTGAGAAGGGGAAGGTGGTGGGCACAGGAGTTATAAAGTGTGTAGTGAGTGCGTTGTGTAGCAGGACTGTATATTCATCACTACGGTAAGTTTTTATAGTTAAGAATGTTACTGAATTACTATTACTGAAAAATATATTGTTAAAGGAGAGTGAGGTGGCTTGTGTTTATTTATATTGTCATTCAATACCCTTTGGAGATCAGACTAACTTTCACAGAGCTTCTTTGGCTTGACATATACCAAATAAATATCTCCAGAAGTTTGGTATTATCCTCGTGGCACTCTGTTTTAACTTTCCTCATTATATTTTTTTTCTCTTTCCTTTGACTGGAAGTTGGTCGGGAAAAGCAGGCAGCAAGATGGACATGATCGCCTCAGCCAACACAGCCATTCTCTCCACCAAGAACACCGTCGACAACTTTTCCGAGGGACTGGAGGACCTGGCGGACTCTGTGGGACTTGGGCGCTTTCTGGCCATCGTGGCGGGGGCACTTGTGGTGGGGGCTGGCCTAGGAGGCATCTCATTCACCGGAATAGCCAGAATGGACGAGTACTTTGGCTGGCCCCTTTGGTCCAGTATCTTCCCTAGCTGGAGAAGAGATGATTATGTCGGGCAATTGGAAGAGAGGTGAGAGTTCAACAGTAATGTCACTCAAGCCACGTTGTTTGCATCTACAACACATAATGTTATGATTCTCTCTATGTTAAGGAATAAAGGTCTGTGATAAGGCTACAAGTATCCTTAACGCATTCTAGAACACTACATTGCTCTTCCAATAGTTATTGAATTATTGAATATTAACATTGTTCAATATACCACTTCCACCTCATACTACTACTACTACTACTACTAGCCAGAAATAATAATAATAATAATAATAATAATAATAATAATAATAATAAAAATAATAATAATAATCATAATAAAAAGATACACAAAACATAATCAATCGACGCACCTGTGAGTCGTCCGTACGGTATCTGGTTAACAAGGTCATGTGTGTGTTTTGTCTATGGTGGAGTTAGAGGCCAAGGGCAAAACACACGCTCTCTTTAACCCTCCATCCTGCGTTTATACTAGAGAAAGCAGGAATGTACAGTACAGTTAGATTCTAAAATCATGTTCGCTGCCACCAGAGGTCAGTGTAATTACTTGGCCTGTGGTGCAGTATGCGTATAGTTTTCATTATGCATACGTGATTATTGAGCATAAGTCCGTCTAGAGTTCCCACAAGGGCGTGTTGGCCTTGGGAAATGTAAACAAGAACTCCACAAATAAGTCATATGTTTATAATGGCTTCTGTTGGTAACTGACACGACTTCTTAGTAGAGATATGCCAGGCTCCTATAGCTGGGTCTCTTATTCTTTGGCTACACCATGCCAGTTATTGACATTTCTGATGGGAGGAACACTGTCGTCGTCATCTCTGTTACTGTACCTGAGTTAGAGAAATAATGGAGCTCTTTAGTGAGGCTATTCGAACCTAAAAGTGATAAAATAAGCAGCCTCAAATGAGAGCTCTGTGGTTTGAAATAATATTCACTTTCGTTTTGCCTGTTGTGATGAATTATGTGACATTATTGTACTCCAGTTCAAGAAAGTTTGTGTTCATATTTTGTGCGAAGAGTTTGTAAGTTATCGAACCCCAAGTGTACTGTACAATACAAAGCAAAGCTACAAAATTTTATATTTGTTTAACAATTGATAGGGAAAATATCAGACAAAATTATTTACTTACACACAGTACAGTACTGTACATACGAGCAATAAGTAAGCATAAAATGTAATTTAATACAATCGTACTTCATCTTAAACTAAAGGGTGAACTCTGTTACGTGACAAACTCTGGGTCCATATAATGTTTAAATTCTCGATCTCGATCCCATCCCCTCTACTCACGATGAGTTAAAATATTCTGTTATAATAGCTACTTTATATGAATCTTAGCACTGTTTGAGTCAAATCAGTGGTACAAACAGCTTGAATATTTGCAGGAGAGAGTCAGTTTCGTGACATAGCTTGAAGAAAACAGCAGACGGCAAATTGCAAACTATATCTCACGCACATGCAACTTCAGCGACGGAGCTTGAGCCATCTACTTGAACACAACGTCAAGCTAATCGGTTTCACTCCATTCTGTCCATAATGTGGGAGTTGACCGGAACTCTGAAACTTTCATATGCACAACTGGTTAACACCGGAACACTCTACTTTCATCCATCTTTCCCCCTTACTATAAACCACTTATGCTCCTACAAACGCAGTGTTTATAAACATCTCGAGCAAAATCGGACATGGTTTTGGACCTCTCTCACCCTCCCTTTATTTTATTTTCACAGGTAAGGACAATAACTAGACTTCTTGCCTTTAGTCCTCACCTTCCGCATTACAGGAAAAAATGTGTCCTATTATTAACATGACACTGAAAATATGGCGTTTTGATAATATGGTTACATGCCTTTATTGACTTCCTACTCCACGATGAATTAACGGAATGTCCCACTATTTCTCGGTTTGACCTTAATTTCTCGCTTCTACCTTCACCTGTAAACACACTACTTGACAACACCCGGAACTATGTACATACGGAGGAGGTAATGAATGACATCGCGTATTCACGGACCTTCCTCTTCTCTCTCTCTCTCTCTCTCTCTCTCTCTCTCTCTCTCTCTCTCTCTCTCTCTCTCTCTCTCTCTCTCTCTCTCTCTCCACTGGTATTCAAGGGGGATTGTGTGGTGCTGTCCGTTACTGATTCCTCCAAACAATTATAAAAAATTAACTCCAGTTGTGTATGTGTTGTTTTACGGTAATATATAGTATGAGTAAATCAGTAGCCTCCAAGTGACCCATTTTAACACAGAACCCAAAATGCTTCATTACTGAATATTGATCGTGAACGGTTAAAGAGAAATTGATTCGGTCGTGCATTAATCTATAAATACATTCATACTATTATTACACCTTTAACACATCAGAAGTTATTGATATGTGGTAGTTGAAAAATGTGACGTTTATGCATGACTGTACGTAAGTGTGACCCCATAAACACAGTACATGTCTACCTTCCACCAATATACTGAATGTGTACCCAACTACTATACACTATAATGTCAACCTTCATACACACATTAATAAACTCACCTCCACACCATGTCAAACTCTCAACGACGCATTATAAATTCTCCACTGCACTATAAAGTAAACCTTACATCACACACCACCTACACCCACCAGCACAACATGTATACCCACCATTACAACATGTATACCCACCAGCACAATATGTATACCTACCATTACAACATGTATACCCACCAGCACAACATGTATACCCACCATTACAACATGTATACCCACCATTAAAACATGTATACCCACCATTACAACATGTATACCCACCATTACAACATGTATACCCACCATCACAACATGTATACCCACCATTACAACATGGATACCCATTATTACGCCTTGTATACCCACCATTACAACATATATACCCACCAGCACAACATGTAAACCCGCCATCACAATATACCCACCAGCACAACATGTATACCCACCATTACAACACGTATACTCACCATTATAACATGTATACCCACCATCACAATATGTATACACACCAGCACACCACGTACACCCACGATCAAAACATGTATACCCACCATTACAACATGCATACCCACCATAACACCACGTATACCCATTATTACACCATGTATACCTATTATCCATCACACCACGTCTAACCACCACCACCACCACCACCACACCATGTAATGTATACCCACCAACCCATTACATATATACCTTCAAAACAACCTCAACCTTCACTGACCTACAAGAGCTACATACCCCTGTTGGATCATACTTTCTTTACCAGAGGGCGAGTAGTAAGTATACCCAGACGTCCCACTTCTCCCTTGTATCCCCCTCCCTCGCCTCTCACTCTCTCTTTCTCTCTCTCTCTCTCTCTCTCTCTCTCTCTCTCTCTCTCTCTCTCTCTCTCTCTCTCTCTCTCTCTCTCTCTCTCTCTCTCTCTCCTGTCATGTTTACCTCTTTTTAGTCTGGTAAAAAAAAAAAAAACTATAAATAAGAAGCCCCCCAGCCACTCTCTCCACTCTCATCTGGTTGTGAGAGGCAGGAAGTGTGTTACTCTCTCATGTCCCGCGGCCTCTTGGCTCTGGTGCACATTGTTTACATCCAGGCTTATCACTTGGTGTTCAACTAACGTCTAGGAAGATATAAAAGGAGTCATCCCATCATTAACAACCTACTGCTCTAGATATTGTTTTGTGAATATAGTGAGAAGGTCTAGTGTTATGAGAATCTTTACTAAATTTCCATAGATTCTATATCTGGATCTGCTTCTTCTTCAATTATTTGGATATGAGCTAATTATTGTCTAATTCATTCTCTGGCACAGTCACGAATGGATAACTATGCCCTTACTACTACAATGAATATTAAAACAAATTTTTCCTGTCTGTTGAACATCATACTGTAAACTGCAGCATGTCATTGCAGTAGGCAAATCAGTAGAAACCATCTATAATTCAATCAAACATTAGCAAAACTATAATGTTATTTGCAAGGTGTAGTGGTGAAATAAGATACATACATAGGAAGATACTTCCTCACTTCTGCATATATGTACTGTGACGGTGTGTATAAATGAGATTGGAGAATCACTGCGATAACGTGTAATAGAGTTAAGCTTCAGTGCAGCACAGTTCCTGGAGTCTCAGATTTCTAGTGATAATGGTTGAATGAACTTGTTTCGAATGCAGGTTATAATTAAGGAGGTGAGAATAAATTTCGTCCATTGATATTTACCGGAAACCTGAATCGCATAAACAAGCTCTCCATAGTATTTTTCTGAACTCTAGTGGGTGTTGGAAAAGGAAGGCAGAGTAAGTTGTAAACTGGACGAAAGAAATATTGATTGTAATCTATTCAGCAGGTTATTTCCATCTTAATTATTTTATTAATAGTAATGCCAAACGATTTTACTCGGCACAAAGAAAATCTTTGACCTAAAAGGAAGAATCTATATACAAGGAACAGTGAGCACATAATTATAACCAATATCAATTGAAGTCGTGCACTGATGAGCTAAGTAAACACACAGAAACTCCCTCCCTAGATCATAGGACCCACCTTATCATAACAGTAATTACAAGGTGTAGGCCCTGTAGGGGAAGGAAGGGCACACGCTCTCACGCTCATCCGGGACATTGACACACTTATAAACGTTCAGGGGCCCCACCCGTACACACACACACACACACACACACACACACACACACACACACACACACACTTCTACACGTTCAAAGACACCATCCGTAGACTCTATGCACCTTAGCATTAACACCAACTTCATAATGACTTTGTGTGTGTGGAAGGGAAGTGGTGGTAGTGGTGGTGTTCGGAGTAGACCAGGGACCTTACTAATTTAATAATAAAATAATAGTATGTCCTACAAATATAAGAAAACGAAGAGTATATGTATGGTTAAAATTAATGGGTAACATTTCAGAGCGCTCATGATATAGCATATTAATTAAAGAAACACTCTGAAATACTAAAAAAAATAAGAATGATATGACAACGTAAGGGAAATTATTTCTTGAAATGAGTAGGTACTTCAGAAAAAATCCTCATCAGAAATTTACTGAGCGACATCAAAAGGGATCAATACAATGCTTTCCAATGTCAAAAAGCAGCGTAAATCTTAATCAGAGCAATCAAATTTAAAATGAAAATAAGATACAAGTAGCAATTTGAGTTCACAATTCGTAAGCAGTCACTGCTGGTAGGCCTAACTAGAGAGACACTAATTGGTACAGAGAATCCGAGAGCCAGTATTGTATACATAGTTACAGTGTGTGTCTACATCAATATTTTCTCCTCTACAGGAATCAGAGAGGCGGTGTCCAAGTGCTGGGACTATTGACGGACGCTGTCAGGAAGTACTACACTCCCACACGCAGAAGGAGAGGGCTGACGAGGCACTGAGTGGGGAGAGGGAATATGATGATGGTGTGAGTGCTGTGAGTGAGTGGTGACAGTGATTAAATGAGAGTGTGAAAAAGTGTATAAGTGGTGAGTGCGTTGATAGTACATGTGAACAAATTTGGTTGCTTAATTAAGGACCTTGCGATCGTATATGAGAATTGGGGGATTCTGATTCTTCCTGACTATGCCATGAAACAAGTTCCTTCCATACAGGTGGTGTTTCGTGGCAATGTCTGAAGGACTCATTTACCTTCAATTTTCTGACTACATAACAGGGTCCCTTAACTTTTAACTTTTTCAGCTGAAATGAGTGAGTGAGTGAATGGATGGTGAGAGTGTTGGAAGTGAGTAGTGAATGATGTTATAATGAGACAAATATGAATAAATTACCGGTGATGAAAGGCGAGAGTTGAGAGTGAGTGTAAAAATAATACATGACGTGAGTGACTAGGACTAAATGTGTGACAGAAAGAGCAAGTGAATTATGTTATGAAGCCTCCTCCCCCCCACGTTTTCTCAAGGTGGATTGTGTAAGAAAAGGAAGGGTGTATGAATCAAACTATAAGAAAGAGATTATAAGCAATAGAAGATGGTCATGATACGCAAACAGATCAAGCAGAAAGCCACACGTCGTATCGCATAATGGTTCTGCTTCCTCTCCTTTGCATCCCATTCCAACGATCCTATCTACATTTGTATCACACGTTGTCTTTTGTAACATGCAGTTCTACATCCCTGGAATAAGTTTTGTATTTACACGTTCCTGAAGGCTGAGCTGAGGTACTCACCATGTAGATGCAATATGATACTAAAGTTATCTTGTAAGTTAATTTGTTGATAAGTCAGTGTTTTTAAGCAATTGTGTTATGAGCCTTTCCCATTTTTCCTATTTTTGTTTAGTACAGGATATCGTCAGTAGCATTTTCTTCTCACATTCTGTAGACCACGTGATTGATCTCCAACATTCTACGGTAGATAATAATGATGAAGCAATCCTTCAAGGCTAAAGAACTGGAGTTTCCATCTAACCAATTTTATATGTAGCGCTTACTAGAGCACAAATGTACAAATATTTATTGTTGCATATTTGTTATAATAAATTGTTGATGGTTACTTATTGTTTCATTATATACATGTTCGGGATGATTAACACGAAGAAAAGCCCGAATCTGAGTTCAATACACAGCACACTACACCTCCAGCCACACACTGCCATACAAAAGTTACTAATTCAGAGTTACGTACATTTTTTCAGCCCTGAATTGTCTCTGTCGAGCCGCTCGTTCATAATTGTCAAAACGTCAGTCCTTTTCCTGTCCTAACTTTTATTCTAAGAATATATTAGGGATGCGACCTAAATAAAACTTACTGAATTATAATTATCTGTCCAAATATTATCTTATCATGTTTAGTCTCCTTTTGTTTGCTTTCATATATTCATAACTGAACAGAGATAATATGAAACACAATACACCTGAGAAAAATATCCTCTGCCTCCATACCGCGGTGGCAATTTGTTAATACCTGAACTACTGTATACTGCAGAGGTACTCACTATTCAAAACTTAAAGAAGGGCTTCACAAAATACCTCCAATACTACAGGCTGATTAAAAAGAAACGTTACCCAGACTACATATTATATTTATGACATGTATATTATACGCTGTACATATGTATTTAAGACATGAAATACAGAACTTATTTATAGTGGTGTACATGGGCATCAGGATATCGTGCTTGAATTGATCTTTTTCCTTGTGCATAAGATCGTGTTGCATAATATTATTCAAGAATAAAGACACGTTGCACTTGTGAAAACACCATCTTGCTTCAGCTGAGAACAAAACACTCCTTAGTGTACACAGGACGCGTCACTCTCCAGGTGGCACTGGTGTATCATCAACACATGTCAATGGTGCCATATATTAGAAGAAAACAAAATTACAACCTATTTTCCATTATGTCAAGACCATTCTATGATGGGTAACGTTTCTTTTGAATCACCCTGTATAATTATATCAAGATACGCTATGTTCATCATTCTCAGCGTATTTTACTAACGCACACATGACTAATTACAATACTTTGGCCGTGCTGTCAATCTCAGAAAGGAATGGTAAGCACTTTACTGAAAATTACTTCCAATTCAATTTTCACTGCAACAATGGCATCTGTAAGAGTACTGTACATTCGGCGGCAAAATCGTGTCGCCACATCTGCCATGTAATGAAGTACCGTACTGTATGGAAATATAAACTTCACAGGCTCGTAAAATAAAAACCCAGAGTAGTTTACTAATTTTCCCCCTGGATATTATAAATCTGTATGTATAGTGAATGTGTTGGTTCGATGATTATCCTTTATGTTATCCTTCAAGGAACTCTAAGTGAGGCGACATGACTATTGCCGCCGACTGTACATAACATTACTACACCTGTATCGTTTCCCTGGCCCACGTCCTTCATACCGGTGCAGCAATACAACCAACCCCCTGTATATGCTATGCGTGAGAGCCCAGGTTGTTACGGAACATCTTCCAGTGACCTTGACGGTGACACAATACCAGTAACTTGCAAAATGTTTCAGTTTCACTTAATGCTTTTCCATAACATAAAGCAACTTAGTGACCAGTCAAAATGCTATAGATATTTCCAAATAAAGTAGAAGCGGAAAAGAAGATCTCCAGCAAATAAAAATTGAGATACGTCCAGTTACACCCACCCATTCAGGAGGTTACTCAGAGTTCAACATCCGGGCCCTGGGGATCACTTTCACTTTCCCTGCTGTGGATGACGTCGGAGTCCCTGCCTGGCCATCACTCCCCTCACAGTCGTTTTCCCACACCAGACACGACACGTGGGACCACAGAATCTGCTGGCTACCTTTATAAGAGATCAAGAGGGAATATCTGAGGATTCCTTCGCTAGCTGGCGGGAGCAGAGGACAGTCCGTCCACATCTAAGCTGCTTATTATAAGCAGTCAATAACTTCCTTCCATTCATACCTAACAGGCGAGATTTTCACAGGAGAGTACTTGTCCAGATAATTAAGTGTGCATATTCCATATTCACAGAAGTAAGGGAAGGCTCTCCATTGAAATAAAAAATACTTGAAGAGCTCATACCAGTTTACAAACATCTGTATAACTGTTTAGAAAGTTAGAATGCCATCCAGCAACATGCGACCAACACTGACCAACGACGTATTAGAAGAAGGAATAACAACAGACTCCCTGCCAGCAGAACACCGGAGCCTTGATGACCTCCCAATGGAACACCGGAGCCTTGATGACCTCCAGCCTCAACACCGTAGCCTAGACATGCTCGGCAATAACCTCAGCAGCCTTTTCTCCCAAGGCTTGGACTTGGTGGGTGTAGGGAGGACTGTGGTGCTGGTGGTGAGTGTGTTGCTGATGTACGACCTGTTGGTGTACCTGCTGGCGCCAACATCCAGCAGGAAGAGGCTACTGATGACACCCTGGCTTATGCAGATCTTGTCAGGAGCCTGGGATAATCTGGGCCAAAGAGGTTCCTTCGCCAGGTGAGCACTACAGGAAATGTATATATATATATATATATATATATATATATATATATATATATATATATATATATATATATATATATATATATATATATATATATATAGAGAGAGAGAGAGAGAGAGAGAGAGAGAGAGAGTTATTTTTTTACACGTGGTAAACAAACTTTGCATGAAGAGTGCATACTGTGGGCGAGTTGAAGGTTGACTGATGTGGTATTGGTGGAAACTCCTATACGACTAAATAAATTACTAACTGATCTGACCTGATATACGGGTCGCTCGGGTACCATGGCTATCACAATTTATCCTATCACCTCTGTTACATTTACGGTCCATTAATGCTATCATCACTACCACATGCTCTATCAACAATCACTTATTTCTTAGGTTCTATCACGACCATCACTCCCACCATCAAATGTCCTTTCACCTCTCATCATGTACTCTAAGTTTCGGAGAATTTCGGAAATAATAATAACATGACGTTCAACAAAAGGTCTATTCTGTGGGTGTGTCACTTATCAGCTCAATTGTAAGGTAGCCTCCGAGAAACAGTACAGACAGCCATTGCTCAAATCATGGTAGGATTACAGAAACGCGTATGTGGCAAAAGTATGTTTAATATATATTTTGTTTTCTATAATTAGTCTGCACGAGGTAAACAACAGGTCTGCTGAATGGACAATAAAAAAAAAAAAATCCTGACTACAAGAGGAAACTACGACTATCAACGAAAATTTATGAAGTAATTGGCCAAGAAAATAAGATAAAAACAACAACTAAAATTGATATACACAGCACTGTATGTAACTATAATTTTCTCTTTCATACTCGCCCATAGGAAAGCATAATTCTTATAATTTTGTTGACAAAAATTTCTTTTACAGTGAAATAAAAATTTATTTGTCTCTTGGGTTAATTAGCTTGAGATTAGCAGGAAATAATGTTTGATAATTGGTGCAGGAAGGTATATGCCTCTATTACAAAAGTGTCAAATAAACATGTACCTTAATTAATAGTAGTAACTTCTGACTAGATAGAAAGACAGCCATTACCATCAAGGCTGACAGTGTGACCAGCCTTGCTGTGATGAGCATCCTTCCGATGGTGCCATACAATTATAATTAGTAGGATTTCAGTCCACTATGACTCAACACTTGCTCGCACGCTGGTGATCTCTGATGGCCTGTCACGCTTACCCAACTGGTTGCCTCACACACACACATACATACACACACACACACCAGCTGACAAATCTTCTTCCTCCCCTCACAGGTCGCTGGACGATACAGTGGGCCCCGTGCTGCATTCCCTGGCCACCACAGCAGCCAAGTACGAACACAACTGGGAGAGGAGTCGCCTTCTGTAACCTCACCACCTCCTTCATTTGCACCCAGATAGCCCTCACCACCAGCCCTGACTCAACCACTGACCCGACCACCTGCACATCAACAGCCCTTGCCCCCAACCTAACTCTACCTAGATCACCTCCATACCTCCACCACCAACCTACATTCCCACCACCTGAGTCTCGTTCCCCTAACTTCACAACAACCATTTTCATATTACCCTTCCTATAGATTATAAGAGCGAATTATACACAAGTATTTATCTACAATAAAGGTTCTCTTATGTGTTATGTAACTCCTTGTCCTGGTTATTCGTAACTCCACATTTATAAATGATCTATATAAATGTACAGTTGATATTTTCATCCTCACAAAGTAACTTATTATTGGATAATTACAAAACATCACACACAGGAAATCATGTCAAATAGAAAGTAACAATACATACAATTGATTTACCACAGAAAAAGACACGTATCAACAAACGTACACAGCAGGTCAATTGAAGGGTAAACACTCATTTTCCAAAAGTAAGATAAGGAATGTTTGATAAGTTATTAGATGAGGGAGAATGAGAAACAATGGTTTGATACTATTTTTGTTAACTATAACAGAAAAATTTGCCTAATGTTATGAATAAGGTACGTAATTCACTAAAGATTTTCAAACAAAATTATGAAGACAAAATTTATTTAACCGGGAGGGAGGAAGCGTAAATGTTAGACATAAATATGAACTCATGTAAGTGTGTCAGCCGATGAAAAATATAATGTTAATATTTTTGTAAGCCATCTGTCACGCACATATCCGGCTCGTGAAATTTGACACATTTACTTTTTCTTGTGATGTGTTGTGTGTGGTGAGGTGCGGTGCGGTGGAGGGCGGTGTTATGTGACGGTAGTGTTCGTTACTCTGGTCTAATGTTCGTTACCTCTCACAATCCATTGCCAGTTTTCACACACTGACCAACCCCTCTGTGTGTATATAATAAACATTCAGCGTTCCAATGATACCTCCCAGACCGTCATACATTAGTTTCTCTGTCAATCAGCCACTTGACATAGTATTTGTGAATAAGAAGTTTGTTTGTTTTCATGTTTTTCCCAGTTTAATATGGAAGTTAGTAAGCCAACCAATTATCTTTTATTGTTACTTATGGTCGGTAATTTAGTCAGTCACCAGCTATTCATTATGTCAGTTGGCCAGTTAAAATAATATTATACTTTTCATTTAACACGATAATTATGAAGGCAGACCATGCACCACGACAGGCTTAACTTGCAAGAGGGATACATTGCGACTTGTTATACCCCTTGTCTCATCCTATAGCTCTGAATATGACGAAAGGCATTGTTGAGTGAACTACAATATACTGTATGACACAACAATATGCATACGACTTCAATTTCTAACAAGAAGTGACACAACAAAGAAAATAACTATGGAAGAATCCGTTGGGGGCTATCCGTGCATTTTTTATGACTTTTCCCTTTTATAGTTACTAGGCCTATACTTATCCTGCCTTAATGTGGACTCTGACAGAAGAACGATATCACCCTGTCACATTATACCCCTCCGCTACGAGAAGACTTATAAAGTACACGGGAATCCCTATGTGTGAGATTATTATTTTTTTTTATTTAAGTTCTCTGGAGGTATAGGCCTATGATACCCCCTGTGCTATCCCATATCAAACGACCTTATACCAGGAGGACGGTACCAAGGCCAAGACAGCACCTCCTTCATCCTTACATTCGGGAAGGTAAGACTAATGTGTGTATATAGGAGTGTCCGTCCTTGGGCTGATCTTTTTTTTGTGCATATCTCCTGTTTATAAATGTTTCAGTGACAGCAATCTCATGTTGTCCTGTCAATGAATCACACTACTGGAGATCAAATCATCGTAACATATTATGAGCTTTGTGAGTTATTTTTTTTAATTTTTTTATCCGAGACTGTGAGGCTTATTTATATAGGACGAGCTTTCTTACTAGAACGGTGAAAAGAATTCTCGTCATCAAATTTTAATAAATGATTACAGCATCTACTTTACTACGGCACGCTATGACTGACTCACCTCCGATCCGCTCCAGTAATTATATTCTATGTTTATATCTTCTGCTGCTTCTCGTAATGTTGCGTCAGAGTGCTGCTTTCCCTTGGTGTTGCTTGTACACGTTCCACTGCCACGGCACTTTCACTCTTACGTCATGATTGTTTCCGTCTCCTTCTCTCTTGTATTTCCTCTTCTCATTCATGATAAAGATAGTTCCTCTCTCTCTCTCTCTCTCTCTCTCTCTCTCTCTCTCTCTCTCTCTCTCTCTAGTATAAATATATATATATATATATATATATATATATATATATATATATATATATATATATATATATATATATGACTTTAATATTTGACTTTCCCTGATTTGTGCCCTTCATCGTGTCATGTATTTAAACATTACAGACCAAGACATACACACACTCCAGTAAAATTCTAATCTTTCTGTCCCTTCTTACAATTCCTTTCTCTAGACCTTGAACCTTCGACGTCTTTACTTTCTCGTCGCCCTTCTAATTATCGTGTCAGTGTACTCCATGACCACACTCCGCCTCAATCCTCACACACCGACCCTCCTCATTGTTGGCTCAAGTCATTCAGAAAAAAACATGGAGAATAATTTGCGATTCCGATCATTACCAGAAAGTTTTGACTATGACCATGCAAGAGAACTTTTTGAATACAGTATAAACAAAGGTGAGGCGCATATTGTGTGGTCAGAATACTTAAACATCCATTTGTGATAGTTTTTGATCCATTTCTTTCCGTTACATCGTTCACTATCTTTACGACACGCCATATTCCTCGGTCCGACATCAGTCATCTCACCCCCCTAACCCCCCCTAATCTCACTCCCCTCTGTCCTACCCCTCCCTCCTACCTATACTCTCACTCCCCTCTGTCTTACCCCTCCCCCCTATACTCTCACTCCCCTCTGTCTTACCCTTGTCCCCACCCCATCCACCTCAAATTACGGGGAGGCCAGAGAGAGGTAAGGGAGAGTGGGTCGCCTAACACTCACATCCTCCAGCCGGTTAGTCAATCAGATCCGTAAGGGTCGGTGCATCTCACAATCTCCGTTCCCTCTCTCCTTACATCCTTTTCACACACACACACACACACACACACAACTCTCATTTTGCGTGCACTTACCCGTATCTTTCAATGTTTTCCAGTGTGCTATTATTTTTCCACGCCCTTAACCGCTCATTCTGCTTCCACACACTCCACCTCATTCTAACTTGCCACGCCCTCCAAAACTCACTCTCCTTTTCTATGCTCTTGTCGCCACACTTTCGCTTTCTGTCCCCTTTATATATATTTTTTTTTCCACGTCCTCCACCATCACATTTCTAGCTTCCTAATTTCTTATCAAACTCTTACTCCACATTTAACCTCATACTTTCACCTACATTATTTTTCCAAACTAGTCTTTGTTATATTATTGTTTGTGTGAAAGTAAGGCAGGTAGCTGT
Organism: Petrolisthes cinctipes; assembly: GCA_033782935.1. NCBI lineage: Eukaryota > Metazoa > Arthropoda > Malacostraca > Decapoda > Porcellanidae > Petrolisthes > Petrolisthes cinctipes. Next base: position 55,490 of record JAWQEG010003836.1, on the reverse strand, counting down.
GAGTCAGGCATATTTATAACTATTCGGGTATGACAACTCGTAATTAAGAACACAGTCATGTGTATCAATCTGAATGTTCAAAAGCCTAGATGGGTAATGAGTCAGATGTGAGTGTCAAGTATGGAAGGGCAATAGCATGAGGGAAAAGAAAGAGAGAGCATTTTCTATAGGTGCTCGTGCATGAGTCAGATAAATTAAGTGAGGCATGACGTAAAATTTTATACACAAAGGAATGCTCTTACCAGAATAGGTGGTATGTGTGTGTGTGTGTGTGTATGTGTGTCCAAAGTGAGGCGGAGGCGGAGGAGAGAGAGAGTGACATAGAAGGAGCGGGAAGTCCCAACCCTGAGACTGACTATATACACGACCCCCGCCCTCCTTCTTCACTTTTACTTTCTCTCACGCTGCACCCACACCTCTGCTCTGTCGAACCCAGATGCCAACCCAACAGTCCCTTTCCTTTTCCTTGCCTCTATTGTCCTATCCTCCAATGACTTCTCTGCCCTACTTCTGGCATACATCATTTTTATTCCACTAACCCCATTCCTTTCCTTGCCTCCCCACGTCCTGTCCTGCCCTGGCCTACATACATGCTATCCAACAATCACTTTCCTTTACTCCGCTCTGTCCATCTTGTCTTCTAGTCCTTCTCCACTCCCTGTCTTATCCTTAACTATACTACTCCTCCACTTCATAATCGTGTTTTTTGTTTCACTTTTTTTCAGAACAGTTCTCTTCTCTCCTTTAGTGTTTTGCCAAGCCTTGTCTCGTTGATCATTTACAGTTTCGTCTTATGTATCCTGCCTCCTGTGATTAATAGTCCTCTTGTGTCACCTCCTCTGTCCTGTTGGTAGGGAGAAGAGGTGAGGGTACCTGGGGAGGAGGGTACGGTATGTCCCAGAGGAAGGAGAGTGATGGCTGTGAGGATTAGGAGGGTGGAGGAGGTTGAGAAGGTGAGGGTAAGGTCCTTGCGTCACAGAGAAAATTTGGGTCCTCCTACCTGCATCACCCTAAACCAGGAGGTCACGGTGTATACCTGTGTGTGTGTGTGTTTGCTTACGTGATTGTGTGTGTGGTGAGAGTGTGTGCGTAAGAGAGGGGTGTTGTAGGAGTGTGTGTACTTGTGCGTGCCATGCCTCAGAACACAAAGTGTGTTTATACTACAGTGTACGGTATCCCTTGTCTGGACAGTGTGTGTGTGTGTGTGTGTGTGTCATAGGTTGCGACACATCCTACACATAGAGACTCAGACAAAGACACACACACACACACACAGACGCAACTAATCCATTTAACGCAAGAAGTGGAGCAGAGGAGGGAAACTTGAATGTGCCGAGGAAAGGGATGTACAGTCACCTTCAGGAGTCTTCAGGCCCAAAACAGCTTAAAAATCGATGTTTTTGGTGCCCAGTATTAATACTGTATATACTGTACAGCCATTACATGTACCAACTTCCTTAACCATTGCATTTCTTCCTCCCTCCTCTTCAGCAGGCGGAAGGAGAGCCACTGTAAGTTTATGTTAGATAAGAGAACATGAATCTGGCAGGAAATGTTGATTAATATTTGTTTATTAAGGTACTGTACAGTATATGCTTTCTTATGGTGTCAGGAAATAAGGATGAGAACCAACAAAGTATAAAAATAAGAGACTAAACATATCAATAGCTGCTGAATTGACCACATGAAAGTGCCTTAGGTTCTAGTTTCTATAGTGTGCATTATAATAATCCTTTAGTGTATCAAACTGATGTAGTAAAATATTACAAGCTATCGGTTTATTATAATTTGCAACACTGCCATTGCCAGTTTAGTAAAACACTGTATTTTACACAATGATCGTGTTTGTACATTTTTAATACAATACTCATACATATTAATAAACGCCGTAGGGAACACAAGACCACCCTGATCTCTGAGTACAATAAGTTGACGTGAGTAATAACAATTCCACACAACACCCTCATCTGTCACCCTCATTGATTAGTTATTGATACTATCATTGGTGTTTGGTCGTGTCAGTCAGAGTTGGCGCTATAAATGTGTCAGTCGCGAGAAATTGGGGATTATGATATGCACGGGGGATTTAACACGAATGCAAACGGTGACAACTTGCCTTCTTTTCCTCCCTGACTCATGATAGGCTATTTAGCTCCTCTAAATATTGACTCGCTGTCCAAGACTTAACAACATTTCATTCCACTTCTAACAATGTCTGGCGGTTTGCAGACTTGGACGAACACCAAAGGATATTACAGGTCATAAAAAAATTCCGTCTTCCATTGGTTATATAAGGAAATTACGTACTCGTATGTATTAGGTAAGAGAGTTAACTATGAGCAAAAGGGTGGATGTATATATCATAAGAAAAAGATGGATGTTATTGACCTCTGACTATATTGGGTGAATATAAAAAGAGAAGAATATTATTGAGCTAATATCATATATAAAATATCAACACAACGCCTGCTTATTTCCACAAATATCAAAACCATATTATATCATTGCCATGCGTGCATTTTCTTTAGGCAAACGAGACCAAGGATATAAAGGGTCTCTCCACAACACAATTTTGCATTATCCTGTAACCTCCTTATCACCTCTCTCTCTGTCTGTCTGTCGGTCTCGTCCATTCCACCCTCATCGCTTAAACTAAAGATATAACACTTAGTCGAGCTCTCCTCAATCTATATTTAGAGACTTGTCATTAGATTGCACAGTACAGTAATTAGACGGCAACTTGTCATTCAAAGTCCCACCGTGTATGCGGTCCGATTCAAAGTGTTTGAAAACATCAAGACAGTAAAATACGACCGACGGGTAAATTGATTGAAATTGGATGTATTTTTCAGATCTCCTGTCTCTTTTTCCATCTCACACAATCACCTACTCACTCAACAATTCAAGACAGCCACCAATCATTTCTCTTTCCAATACATATGACAAAACCCTATAATCACGCCATACATTTCTCCATCTCAGATCACCTCTATATACCCTGCCATGTATCCAACACCTCACAATATCCACCAATCATCCGTCCTATCAATGAACGTGATTCAACTCACTTTCTTTGCCTTCCTCTATAGCAGCAGTTCCGGCCAGGGTTCCGGGTGACTGGGGTCGAGTGAAGGTAGTTGGGCAAGAGAAGGGCTGGGATCATTAAGCTTTTTTCGACCCACCAACCAAAACACAACCATTAACGGGGACATCTCTTGTCAATGATGCGGAGGGCTACTTATTCATCCAAAATATACTACAAAACAGATCCCCTACTTGTTTACTGAGGGAGTCCGCTGCCTGACATGCATAATTTGCATGAATCAATAGCCTGCCACTTCGACCACAAAAGATAGCCAAATCAAACATAATTTTGCATGTAGGTTACTTCCCATAGCGTAAAATGATTCATATAATAACCTGCCAACGTTTTATGATACTGAAAAAAATAAAACAGCAACATACATACAGTCAGTGATAACTCGAATAGACACGTGTATAGACTTAAGCATAAGATGTAACCTTTACCAATAAAAGCAAAGTCCAATGTGGTTTTAAAAATGTTTGTCAACCTCGAAAAACAACGTTTTGAAAAAAAAATTAAAAGAAAATGTAAATCTTGAACAAATTTTTTAACTTTTGCTACCTGTAAGCAGTGCGAATTTGTACTAGTATCTTATAATATCCATAAAACTATTTTTTGTAATTATTTTTTTGTAATATGTCACTTCTTTCCATTATTTACAGAATAAACTATGACAAGTTCTGCACTGCTCTCTCCAGAGTCACCTGACCGTCTGATTTAGGAGCAAATTTTTTTTTTGGCGACCTTGACAGAAAATTCAGTTTGTACTGGATGACGGGCTTCCCAAGAGGGCCTTTCATCAAGCGACGGTGGAGTATATAAGGTGGCGTCAGGTGAGGTCAGACACCAGTCTCTCCTAGACCTCGCACCGCTCACACCACTTGTGTTGTGCTTTCACTTTCACTCCAACACCAAGGTTAGAATATTCCCTTACTTTATAGCTTAACAGGATGAGGGGGTTGACTTTAGTGCTTAGTATAAGGTAAAGTTGTTGTTTTTTTCTAATATTTATGTCTGCTCCCTCAGGTATAATCAAGATGCCGTCTGCTGCTGCTGCCATTCCCACCGCCGCTGAGACCGTCATACACACCGTCGACCATGGCCTGCGAACCCTGGGCTATGACCTCAAGAGCCTAGTGAAAGCCTTCGACCTGCAGACGGTGGGGCTCCTGACGCTGGTGGTAATCGCAGGTATTTTCCTTTTCGACCTCTTCAGTTACGGCTACAGTTCCTACGCCGGCAACACCTCCACCTATGCCTCCTACGGTCGGAGTCTCGTCTTCAATGCTGCCAAGATCTGGGACCAGAGGGACGAACTGGGAGTCGACTCCAGCATGCGCGGAAGGTGAGTCACAAGGATCTTTCGTTAATATATGGAGATAACGTACTGTAATGACAATCCATCCAGCAAATAATGAATAAAAGAGTTATGATTACTTTGCAGGCTAATAGGTTTGTTGCAGTTTGAATGTCCTTTATATTCCTCTGTATATAATTTCGTGCTTGCTTGGCGCAAAGTATGTGTGAGCAACTCATACAAAATTCCCTCTGTCTTCCTCAGTAATGTCACTTCTGTCTTATTTCTTTCTTTCTATCCCAGTAACTTCAATCTATCATTCCATCTATCCTAGTAATGTCATGTTTTCATTCCACCCATCCATCAATCAACAACAACAACAACAACTTGTACATAACTAACTAAGCTTACCTTCCTCTGTACAGCCGTAACCTGGATTCGGTGACTCAGATCCTGGACTCCCTGGCTGATGCTGTGCTCAAATACGAAAAGCTGGAACACAATGAGGTTGGTCAGACCCGCCAGGCCAAGGTCCTCCTCTGAGTTTTCTTGTCCGACAAAAATGCAACGCTAAGAAAAAATGTATTAACACCGAGTCATTGAGTTATGGGCTACGTCCAGTCAAGTTTTGAGTTCTAACTTTGTCATAAAATAAGGGAACAGAGCATTGGCACATATAAGTGGAGGAGTTAGCATCTACGAGTATACTGGCAATTACACTCCACATCTGATGAGGATATTACAAGGAAAATGGATTCTTCCCTTCTCATACTCAGCGACTTAGTATTTATGTTTTAACTAAGCTAATCATTCCAACTGAAACTAGGAAAATGGAAAAGAACCTTGATATTCAGGACGTGGGTTAGCTGCCCATCGGAGAAAACTTCATCACTGCCAGTGTTTAACCAATAGTCTAAAAACAACTCAATGTTACTCAAAACATACGTTCATCCGTAATACAAACCCAAATGCTGGCTTGTAATCCTTAGACACTTCCTCCTCATTAAACAGTAATATACTGTCATTTCATGCTGAATGTTGTCCTACAGCAGAAACACGTCAATGCTTTTTAGTATCTTTTAGTTACTTTCTCTCAGGGTAATATATTATTTTCCTGTAATCATTACAACTATCATGATTCATTTGAACTATCAATGCCATAATTATAACGACCATTATCATTATGTCATTATTGCAACCAAAATATAATCATTATAACTATTTGCATCAACTACTGCTTAAGACATGCAATCAATACATATTTATAACTTTAATACTCACTTAACCTAGACTCTCATATCGAGTTTATTTGTGTGTGTGTGTGTGTGTGTGTGTGTGTGTGTGTGTGTGTGTGAAACTGTGCGACAAGCATTGCGCTGCTAGAAAATAAACACTGTAAATATAAATAATAACTGAAAGTTTCAATATCACCTTTACTATCCTTCGAATTCTAACATGACAAGACATATTAGACAAGAATAAAAACTACAAAATGCTACAAACCTATCACTGAATAAATATAAAGAATATCTGATGATTGTGAGAAATAAACTGAAATGCTTTTGCAAAATAGTATATGGGCATTGTTGACAGGAAAGACATGCCATCAAAGTCAAATATTATGCCTGACCCGCTAATGTATAAAGTAAGTAGCAAATAATTTATAGTTATTGTGTACTATTGTGAGTTGGTAAACATATTGCATATAACTCTATTTGGTACAATAAAACAACTGTAGCTGATATGACCAAACCATTACGACAGCTGTAGCCTAAATGATGGAGTATAACAGCTGTAGTATGTATGACAGCTATAAAGGGTATGTGAAAGATATAATTGGGTATAACAGCTGAAGTGGGCTTGACAACTGTTACGGGTATATGAAAGCTTCTAATGAGTCGAATTGCTGTAGTTGAGAGACAGTATATGAAATGGATGTGACAGCTGCTTTCATACAACAATCATAATAAATATGGAAGATCCTGTTGTTCATATCCGTTGTAGTTGTTGTGTCAGAGGACCACAAGACGGGATGACACAGAATCGCAAGGACCAAAGGGTAAATGTCGAAGTAATGAAAATGCAAATGGCATAACTAAATCTAGAATAAAAATATGTAATAACTGTAGTGATTACACATATTATGCATCTACTTAGAACTTGGAAAATATGTTAGCTCCGTTAAGTCTGCTAACACTGCCTTGACGGTAAGTGTAGTATATATAGTGGAACCATTGCCTACCTCGCCCCATCAAGTAGCCTCACATTTTTATCTTCACACGTGCACACTTCAAACACCTACTCACTTCCTCCGCTTCCACCCTCTCCTGGAACGAGACCTCCATCCCCCCCCCCCCCCGGCCTCTACACTCGAGCCGTCCACTTATATCAAACTGAAGCTGACGAAACCAGTGTCCCTTTCTTTGACTACAGCCGACCAGGAATTCTGCGAGTGCGTTAACTTATACCTAATGAAGTACTCGTAGTATAAACTTTTGTATAGAGTAATGAATAATTGACCCAAACAAATTTATGACACGATTGATGAAGAATGACAGAAGATCGCCTAAGGCCTGGACGACTTGTTGGTACGGTAGGGTGAAGGTGATATATGAAATAAATGTCGTTTACAATAAGCAGAGGGTCGCTTCTCCTTACTGTAAACAAGGCAAACATTTATGATTACAAACAAACTAGTAATTCCCTAGCTTTTGACAAACTAACAGCTGAGACGAGTGGAATTTCTTTACCTTCCCTGCCCCCTCTTCGTCCTCTCTTCTCGACGAGTTCCGGCTTACTCTTACTTTCATTGCATGGCCAAAGGCACGGTGGAGTAGGGAAGGAGGAGGAATAGGAGGAAGAAGAAGATGAGAAGGCGAGGGACGATTAGCCTACTGGGAGAAATGGAGAAGGGGGTGGTGAATTACGTTGTAGAGAAAGGAGTGCAATGAGAAAGGATTCAAGATTGCCGTGCCAAGGTATTTTGGGCAGAAGAGCAATAAAGAAAGATCTTGATATGATAAAAAAGAAGTAAGAGGAAGAAGACTTTGAGGGTGAAGTAAAGTAACTGATATGTGTGGGTGGGTGTATGGATCCTGTTACAAGGAGCTTGGGGTGAAGGAAGTGAAAGGTAACAGCAGGTGCCTGGCTCCTGGCTCTGGTGTCTGTTCTCCGGGGAGGCGTTTCCTGTTCATTCTCTGTCGCAACAGCAGTGCTCGTTTTTCTCGGTCATATGAACTACGTGCAGCGTAGGTCTGTATATTTGTTTAAAATATCAGAGTGCAACTCATTCCACAAAATGCAAAGCGAATGCGTGCGAGACAAGGAATCACACACCTCCTTCCTCGTGGTAAACAGTCTATCCATTCACAGTGTGTGTGCTTATGGTTGGGTGCAGACGTGGACGTGGAAGGCTGTGTTGTTATCTCTGCTGTTTCCTCTTCTCTTGAAACTTTGGCTCCCCGCACACACTCGATATACAAATGTATATTTACTGTATATAGATCGATAGAGGCTTAAGGTAGCCTTACTTGTCTCTATTCTTGGTGAGAAGGTTTGGTTCAATCCCCTCCATTAAGTTGTCAAACCACTGAGCCATTGCCCCCTGCTTGTCTGGTTCTTGCTGGCTGATAATTTGATTTTTCAATTGTCCAAAATACTGTAAATACAATAATAATCAAAATCATACATAACTATAATATTCAAATTTACTGAATTAGCATGGCCACAAAGACACTAATGTACGATATAAGAAGAATATAATAATTCTCTGCTACTAATGCACTTTACTTAAAAATGGAAAACTACCTGTTACCTGTTACAACAAAACTCCTTGCTATACCACCAGTATGAATGCAAAATTTTATTAATTCTTTTTTCCTACAAATATAATTATAACATACTGTAGTTTATAATTATCCAAGTTATTATGAGGTGGAAAACGTCATTTTGACAGCAATCATATCACAGTAAAGTACAGCAGTCGGCCTGTGGAATTCGTATAGGCTACACCACTGTGACATCAAGGGTTCGTTAACAACTAGAACATTTTGTACATTAATTTTCTAACATCAAATTTTTCTATTAATGTTATTTGGCTAATACTTGCATCAGTCAGCAGAACAATGCCTACAGTGTGTGCAAAATAAAGACACTTTTTAACCAAAGATCTGTGTACGAATTCCTGAGGCCGACTGTACATCATCATACACATCCCAATTTCCTTTTCTAATAAGAAATGGGGAGCTCCAGAACCAGGGCTGAAAAAATAAAATCAGAGTATCATAATCATTGACAGAATATCCAGTGAAATGGGTCACACTCACATTCATTTCAACCACTTTCAAGCCTACAAAATTCTAAGCTCCACTTCTATATAGGCCTACAGTACTACCGGCAAAAACATAGGCCATATTTTTAAGTGTTTTAGCATCCTTTCAGATCCAAACTGATTCCCTTTCATTTCCTCAGCCATCCCTCCTTGGCTCCTTTTTCCTTCAGGTTTGCTCTTCCTCTTCTCCCTTGTAGTACTGTAAAACACCCAAATTTCGAACAGCGGCCAAACTTCGGACATTTCGCGAAAAAAAAAGTTAAAATTCCAGTATATTGGGAGAGAGTGTTATACACAGTGTATTTGTAAAAATAATGATGTTGGTAGTTGGGTAATCTTCAAAGACTATTATGTATCAATTCTATTACACTACCTTGAATATGTGTGGGTGAAGAAATTCGATGAATCCAAAGGAAAAAGAATCTGCATTTTTTAACCCTGCAAAACTTTGTTCACACAGAACAAAGAGTTTCAATTGTAAGAACGTGAATGGTACAATTGTACGTGGAAAATTGCTGTAAGGACTGGGCAGTAAACTATTTTAAAATATATGCATGCATAACTTTGCTAAGACTGTTTTAATAAATATTTCTTTATTTTACAGAAAAAATCCTAACTTCAGAGACAAATTACTTAAGTCAAATACATTCCAAACTTCGGACAGACAGTTTATATATAATGTTAGAATGATGCTATTTAAATAAACAGAAAAACATGCCTAAAACAGCTAACGGTAAATCTTCAACTTTGGAGTGTCCAAAAGTGCTCTTGAAAAAGCTAAAAATGACATAACAAGAACATGAGTGTGCACAAAGCAGCAGAAAAATATAAATTAAAAAAGAGCACAATGTATGACTACCTGAAACAAAAATATTTGTATACCCAATGATTGATGACAACAAAGAGAATATAGTGAAGGTTTTGCAGAACCTACACTTGACTGCAAGCAAAGGAAGATTTTTTATGTATATGTCAGTCAACCTTTAGCTTAAGTAATGATACCGGTACCCAAATAACATGTGATATAGATCTGCATGATTGGCAGTACTACCAGTACCAAAGTTATTGCCTGAAAGATGCTACAGTATGGTGCCTTAACCAGTTTTTAAGAAAAAAGTTATACTATATACATAGTTATAGTATTTTATACAGGTAGTCGAGTCAAGGAATACCGGTAGTGGGTGTGTGAGTGTCATTAGAACCAGTAAAAAGTGTACAACATTATATTATGTTATTTCAGTATGCATTTGTTGAGTCAGCGAGGAAGCTACTTCATAATTAAATGAAGTTTTGTTTAGATAAAAGAGCCAGTTCCTCTTACAGTTTTGGGTACAGTACTGTATATGCAAGGCATTTTTTTTTTTTTCTATTTGACAAAGTATCTGAACAGTTCTTAGTTATATCTATGGCCCGAACACCTCACTATAATGTGATATGATGCAACTTATTGAGATCTCAAATTAATAGCTTAAAAAAGAAGCTATTTTTGGATATATCTCTTTATATATTTCTCCACTGTTGATTTTATTGCAAAAATCTGGTCTACACTTCCTCTCCCCTTTCTGAACCCCTCCCTGTTCCTCACTGACTTTATTCCCTGTTACTTCAATCAGCCTCTCAGTAATAACTTTCCCATACACCTTCCCCGGCACACTAAGAAGGCTTATTCCCTTATAACTACCACACTCCAACCTACTCCCCTTCCCCTTATACAGAGGTACAATTATGGCTCTCCTACAATCCTCTGGCACTTCTCCCTGCCTCCAAGGCAATGTGCATACTGTATAAGCAACATCCACTTCACCACTACCTCTCCTCCACACTTCAACATTTCTGTAGTTTTCCTATCCATCCCCAGGGCCTTTCCCATCTACAACTTTCCTATTGCCTTCCTGACCTATTCCTTCTCTAGTTCTTCCTGCACACCCTGTCTCCTACCACCTGCATCTATCCCCATGCATATCACTACCACCTTCCCTCCCATCCCTCCATTCATCAATTGATCAAAATGCCTTTTCCACATCTCTTTCACAGTCAAAATGCAGTATCTGATTATAATCATTATGTTACTCTATCCAGTCCTAGACTTACATATCATTAGAATTATTTCTTTATTTCAACTGTTAAGTTACTAAATGACCTTTTCTTTTTCATAATTCTTTCTTTTTTCAAGGAGACTGTGTACAGACAAAATTGGGATACGAGATAATTATAGATTCCCTATTTTTCCCCCTGCCCTGATTATTAAATTTTAATAATGAACAAGGCTAATTAGAAAATATTTTGCATTCATACACCATACATCCTGTACACGATTGTACAGTACTTTAGTAGATTATTAGGTATTGCCCGAAAAATATCAATGCCAAATTATATACTAATACACAGTAACAAGTTAAAAGTGCTAAACTTTATGATATATGGTACTGTATATCACACCTTAGCTTGGTTACTATAACTCTTTGCTATTGTGCTGTTGGCAACTCTTGACTATGTGAGTACTGTATAATGATATGTGTTCAATTCAGCATATCACAAGAAAAGATCACCAGTAACAATAGTTTGGTAATTATGCCTTTTAAAAAGGTGGCATATCATATGTAAATATATAATACTGAAAATCCCACACACCATACTTACATTACAGTACTGTATATAGTTAGTTTTTTCTAAGCTAATGGCAAACTGAATAATCCCTGTCTCTCACAGCTCCTTCAACTGAAACTGGTATCCTTAATCAACAGTTATATACTAACCTCTTTGTGATACATCAATATTACAGTATCTGAATATTATGTAAGAGCTAATTAGCTACGAGGCCATAGTTAGAAGTGAAAGGTAGTGTAGAGAAAGTAACTCTCACAGAAAAGTGCACAAAGAAAATTTGAATGCGAGTGTAATAAATTGTGGATAACAACTACTCACTCTTCTGATGCAAAGTTTTGAAGAGGTGGGTAACTATGTGGTCATGGGTTGCAGAGCAGCCTCTACACACCATCGTATCTGCAACACGACAAAGTTCCACATGCAGGTCTTAGTCTAGTTGGGTAATATAATTTTTCTTACTTTTTTGGTGCAATTGTTTGTACAGGTAAGTGACAATGTGGTCCAGAGTAGCACAACAACCACTGCAGACCATTGTGTCTGAAAATCATGAACCTGCATTAACATTTTGAACCTTTCTTTGTATATCATGTACAATGTAACCAAGTGGATTTCTGTTACAACTTCTTGAATTCCAGCATATTACTGTCACTATGTTTTTGTTTGATATAACAAGATGATTTCTCTCTGGCCAAGGAAAATATATACAGTATTATAGAAAATAGAATTTAGTCAAAATTAAAACACCATTGACTAACAATATAAGGCATTCATCTTTGCAAATCAGTTTCCTCATGGAGTTTTTATCATAATACATGATGAATATATATACAGTACAGTAAATAAATTACCCTCTTACCAAAATGCACTTTATAATCTTCTTCCAATTTTGGTAGTTTTATAAATGGTGGAAGATAAGGTACACTTAGCATTGCAACTTTATAAATGGTGGAAGATAGGGTACATTAATCACTGCAACAACCAATGAACATTACAGTACTTTATGAGTTACATATATTACTCTATGTAATACCTGTAATATATTGATATAAACTTTCAAAAGTTGCTCATATAAATATGGACTGATGTCATATACTTTAACGTAAACCCTTTTAGCCATAAAGTACTGTATTTCTAATGTTCATAACTTCACATAATAATCATAAAATACCCTACTAGATAACCTTAATGTAAATTTATGTACATTTGAGTCCCTGTTCAACAGAAAGTTGTCCAGTAAGTTTAATATTAAAACATTGCATCTGCAGTACTACTTTATCTCTTCTAAAAGCAATGTCAGTATTTAACAGAAATCTGATATCTATGGAATTTTATATCACTTTCATTTCCCTAATATCACACTATATACAGTATTAGCAAATGAAGATGATATTGCAAACATATTGAAACATCAGATCTCAGCAATAAAGATGCTGTTAGTAACCTCAATACTATACTGTACAAAAGTAAATTACATGTCGAGGCATTTGTATATTGAAACAGACCTAAAGAAAGCATGGTATGGTTAGCAGCAAAGCAAAACAGAGGATAAGTTGTTGTTATGCAAAGAAAATGTAAAACACAAAAGCTCAGAACTATATGAATAGTACAGCGAGTGAATATTCTTCATAAGCCACAGAAACTCATACCTGTACAGTACTACAGACAACTTTGTTTCTTGGAAAAGTTAGGCTAATCACATTGTTAACAACAGTGCAATTGAGATGATAAGTATAAAAACCTCACTTAAAACTGAAAATGTACTCTACAAATACAACTGTGAAGCAGTATACTGTAGTCTCAGATGGGATTTTCTATTATTAGATCAGTTTGAATTCTGGCAATGTGATTAAATTTGAAGTACAGTATATTGTTACAACTGTACATAGAATGTGTATGCAAAAAATGTTAGAGAAGCAGTATCAAACATCAAGAAAGATCTAGCGCTCTAGTGTTTAATTTATACTATAACGTACTGTATTGTAAATACTGTACCATGCAGATAAATGAATCAGTAACCTAACTACAATCATGTATAGCAATGCAATATGTGAAACAATTAAGTTTTGTCATTAATGTACAAAGAAATCACTTAATTTTTTACTACCTTACAGTGCTTACACAAAGACCATGTTATCAGTACAGTATCTAAGATTACCACATATTCAACAACATACTTATCTCTACAGTGTTACTAATATCTATGTCCTTCAATCATAATCTAAACGGTACAGTATCTAACAAATCACCACTGATCCTCATATTGTATTGTACATATATCCCAACAATCTGTCACTATACTGAGTTGACATGCATTTACACCAATTATATTTATATAATATTTTGTAAAACGGTTATATCAACCCACTACAGGTACTGTATTTTTCTTTGGATCACCACCAATCCAGCTATTTTACTCCAAGTAGTTAGTCTTCAATAATTTTCACACCATTCAAATAAAATGCTACAGTTCAAAACATTTCTATTCTCAGCTGACAGTGATAAACCATCGCTGTAACTCACTTTACCCCATGCAACAAAGTTCATGGTCCACAGGTTGACAGGGACTGATACAATAGCTCCAAGTACAGTACAGTATTGTCTATGAAGCCTTCATCCTGGTCAACTTCAGCCTATTCCATAACTTTTTCTGCATTTGGTCAAGTGGCTCACATATAATTCATACTTTATTAACAGTGATACATGAGAAATACTGTAAAGCTATTTACTATACACCTTTTAAATATAGTCATGTGCTGAACCTTATCTGGATTGGTGATATGTCAACTTAATTAAATGGGATGTGAAAATTTTATTTCCCACAGAAGTTTAATATCAGCCAAGATAAAAACAGACCATAGCCATAAATAGATGCAGTCAGGTTATAAACACGATTCCACAAACAGTGGATTAATTTGCTTGCAGGTGCCTTACCATACACAGGATCTGTGAGTCAAGAACAAACGATGTACTGTACTGTACTGTAATTTGTGCTGCAAGATTTTTCATACAGGCAAAATACTGTACATATTTTACAGTACAAATTCTAGAATAAGAAAACTACTTGCCTTATCTAATATGCTAAAAGCTGGCTTTATAAAAATGAAAGCATATTCCCCACATTCTTCACACTACAAGAAAACAAAATAGCAGAAGCTCGGCATCTATGAAATAATTCTGAAAGCTTAAATCTTCTATTAACACGTAATAAAATATAGGATAAAATATTAATACAAGCTAGAATACTAATAAAATCAACATATACAAAAAACTGCCTAATGCATAAAGTTTCTACATTAGCATATCATTAAATTCATTAGCTTGATCTGGCTCTAAACTATTTACCAGTACTGTATTGCAAAAAATCCCTTGACACAAGAATAATAAACAATAATTCTGTTGGATATGCACAGTAGCAAAACAAAGTTGTCACAATTACAAAACTTTAAACTTTTATGGTAAAAACTCATTTCAACTTCCAATAACTTATTACAGCACCTACATCAAATTAATACCCACCAAATACTGTACTTCCATTTTCAGTTCAGCATGTATCCCAAAACTATATAAATGCAACATTCATGATATTTTCTATTTGTGACTGGGATTACACTTTGAATCAAAGCATCTACTGTACAGTCGCGGCACATAGTCCTTGATTAGGGTGTATGGGGAAGTCTGGTCAAGGATTATGTGCCGCGACTGTACTTTACCATAAAAAATATCCTACAGCTGCCATTCTGCCACATCTTGGCATGGCGATTAACAAGAAAGGGAGGGTGATAGGCTAATTTAAATCTAAAGGCAATTGTACATTAAATGTAGCTTATGGTGGCAAGACAGCAAAATTACAAAGCCCAAAGCTGATAGAGAAGAAAGTTCCCCCTCAAACAATATGCATTACAGTACCGGGGTCTGTGGGGCAGGAGGCCATTCTGCCCCAGGAGAACATCAACAACAACAACAGTATTCTTAGAGTATGAATCACAAAGCTCTTGATACGATATACAAGTCAGACAGAATTAAGTTACACTGACACTCACGTTTAGCGGAAGGATTCAAGTACTGTATTGTGACTGGTGCTTTCACTGCTACAGTTGAGTCTGCCCACATATGCAACAGAATTAGTATCAAGAGTTCTTCCATAGTACAGTAGGCTACAGTACCCTACAATAGTAAAGAAAAATGGTCAAAGTTCACTGAATACTGTTGTACTCATCATATTATCCTCACTTTCTATGAAATATTTCTTCCCTTAATAATGGATTAATATCTACTCTTTAGGTAAAAGAAATATTATTTCTTTATTATCACACACTGTACTCCCAAGTGGGTAACTATATATATTATACCCAAGATATGGGTAGATTCAAAGAACATGTCCATAACTAAAAAATAATAATAATAATCATGCAAATATACACAGTAATGGAAATTGGAAAAGGCCATATGCAGCATATATGATAAGCATTCATTATGTCGACATGATAATACCCAAGCACTTGACACTCTGTATAATGGGTAACCTTGTGATTAATCAACCCTACGGACGAGAGATCTGCAAAAACGTGTCATTACAGATACAGTTACAGAAAAACAAACTGTATTCTGGACTTTTGTCTGACTTAAAGGTAGCCTACTGCAGATAGAATACGTGCTAAATTAATAACTATTAAATAAGCTAGACATGTGCTTAGCAAGTAAGCTGTAGGCTATAGAGGAAACTGTTAATTAAGTAAGAAACAAGTAATTATGACTAATACTTCAATGAGATGTGTTGAAATATGGATCAGTTATAGAGCTCGGTCAGTTGTGGTCGGAGGAAGCACACATTGTCTACCTGTTTTCACATTACATATATATAATCATTTTCCAAGAATAACATACAATGACTTGTGGTTAGGAACGTGACTTTCTATAGTATGACGTTGAGAAGATTTGTTGTACCATAACAAGTTATTTCTAATTCTAAGCTAAAATTATGGATAAAGATAATCTTGCTGATCTTAGTCGCAAGTAGAGTAGCAAAATGAACTTAATTTTACTGTATATCATAACTATCTTTCGCAGATTTATCAGATTACTGTTGGTGGTTAAACTTTTCTCAGGCCCCCAATTAACTGCTTGACCTATTACTGTACTTTAATTAATACATTACTACAATCTTGCTTGTACTAGCTAACAAGATATTTATTATATATGAATTATACAATTTTTCTAGGCCAGTGAAAACTGCATGACTTTCAATCTTTCTAAACAGTATTACGCATTAATCTGCTTCTCCTTCTTATCTAAATTCATTTGGAATTAGTGACAAGTTAAAGTTTTGTTCATTTGCAATAATCATGATATGTCTGAAAGTTGAAAAACATGGTTTTGATTGCTGGTTGAACTACTACATTAATTCATACTCTCCGATGCCTTACGTGTTGTACACATGACACCGTTATTTTTTTTTTTCACAATTGGTACAGAGTATGGCATTGGTTCATTTTTCTATGTCATGGTAGCCTACTGTATCCCACGAAAACAACTGAACCATCAGTTAGGCAGATAATAATAATGCTAGTCACATCGACCTGATTAACATTAATGTGGGAACACTTGGAAATCTCTTATCAGTCACCATGCACACCGAGACTACGAGACAGCCAGAGTAACTAAATATGAGTTGCAGTGTAAGGGTATTGTACAATAACACCTAGTACAGTACAATGTTCTCGTTATTGTTGTTTTTGTAGCCACCTGGATACTTTGAATGGTGAAAACAGAAAATCTACACAGTATACCAAAGAAAAACTAACCACTACCCTCAGTTTACAAGAGAAAACTAATTTGCTGCTAAGTGAATAAAAACAGTAGGAAGTGTCTTAGATTTTGTAAACAAATATCGTGATGACCTGTTTGCGCCAACTTTGGGCAAGGCTGCCTCGGCCTCTCTTCCTTAACACGGTCCCACCAACCTCAAATGTCTCCAGGTAAGAAGTCTTATACTGAGTGATGTATGGAGATAAGGAAGTTTAAGCAAGGAAACCTATTTAATAGTACCTTCATAATTATGTTGCTTTTGGATGATACAACCTTGGTGGCAGATACAAAATAGAAGTTAGGAAACCATCGTGTATCCTTGAATGTTGGAGAAATGCAATAGTTTAAGATTTTTAGGTTGAGATATCAAATCTGATGATAGCCAGGGAATGGAGATAAGACACAGGGTAGGAGAGTGAGCAAAAGTTTGTAGGAATTTATAGAGTTTATGGATAGTAAGAAACATTTGTTCATGGATGCTCTACAGTTTGCAATTTACCCAACAACACATTGACACGAATTAAATACAAAAATTATTCAATGCTGCTAAAGATTTACACGTAGATGTCACTCGTATAACCAGAAGCATCACACACTGATTTAAAAATGTCATACACATAATCAAAGATGCTGCATCAAACGAAAGATGCAATTCACATAAAATTTTATCTTATATTTATTCAAAATGGAGATCCATCCCAAAAAGCTCTCCACATATTTACTTGGAGGTATAATGAAAGTAAAGGAAAGCAGAAACATTGTATTCAAGAGAAATTAAAGGATTGATTTAACTGTGGATATCTATCCACATCTGAATGATCCTATGAAGGGTTATGATTAAAAGGCTGAAATATGCAGTAAAAGGAAGATGGAATGCCACCTGTTAGTTAGAAAAAAACAACTATAATTACATCAAGATAGAAGATGGTATATATACCTATTCCTGATGTTAATTTACTTTCAGGTCTATGAACAGTGAAGGGCAGAAGTGGTTGTGGCCGGCAGACAGAACAGCAGCAATCTACGACGCCTTCGACAAACAAAACACCAGAAAAGCTGCAATATGTATGATATTCAGTACATCCAAACTACTGCAACCAAGCCAAGTGAAGAGGTCACTGGAGATCCTCCAAAGGTACAACTGCTTTCTCTGTCTATCATGGATATAGTTGCTAGTTTTGACTACAATGATGTGATCATTGCAGAATTAGTATTCATAATAATTATATCTCATTTAGCTATTTCAAATTAGTATGTCAATTCCATTACATTAGGCATTTGTGGAGGGCCATCAAAACTGTCAGTTTCTATATTTTTATAACAAAGATACGATTTCTATATGTACGGTATTTGTATTTTTGGGTTGGTAGAGGATGTGTGGCCATGGATGAATAGCCCTGTGGTGAGGAGGGAAGGAAAGTGTAAGAGGTGAAGGAAGAGTGCGTGAGGTGAGGAATGTAGTGTGTGAAGTGAGGGGAGTAGTGTCATAGGTGAGGAATGTAGAGTGAGAGGTGAAAGACGTAGTGTGGGATGAGGTAAGGTAATGTGAGAGGGAGGAATGTAGTGTGAGAGGTGAGGAACGCAATGTGGGATGAGGTAAGGTAATGTGAGAGGGAGGAATGTAGTGTGAGAGATGATTGAAGCAGCAACAATTTTTTCAAAGAACTTAAATATAGAATGCTTTACATCTGAATATAATGTCAATTATTTTACGTAAATTAATGAAAATGATCTGGAACTCTCTCCCTTCATCTCTAGGAGGCAACCCAACCTCAGGACGTGTTTACAACCTAGGGGGAGAATCTTATGGCACGTTCAGAAGACCAATCCCGCCATCAATTTTCAGGTGAGCACCACACTAGGGCTGTTATTCATTACCCTCTGTGTAATATGAATATGGACGATTCTGCCGAAAAATATTGACTGGTATTAAGAAACAACATGGTTTCTATTGATTTGCTTATTAGAGAAAGTGATCACTGGGTGTGTAAGGCGGATGTAAAGTAGTCTGTGAACATATGGCAGTTTATTGGTTATACGCTTTGCTTAGGAGAGTAATAACGTGCTAAATTGCTAGGGAGATTTCATTACATTCTCTCTTAAATCACCAGCAGAGGATATTCACAATCGTAGAGGAAGTGGCCGAGTGGTTAGTGTGCTGGACTTGTAATCTATCAGTCGGGAGATCGATTCCTCTCAGGTGAGGGCCTGAAAATATTTACTCTTCCAATTTGAGTTTCAGGCACTAACTATAAGGCCACCGAACATCGTAAAACACCCTCGCTTGTACCATAACAGCTGCAGTATTTGGGAATTACCCTCACTTCCCTCCTTCTGTGACTGGGTAGAAATTCGGAAGTCGTGACGTGTATATATGTGAGTAGCAGTTGACCTGGGCCGCGGTAACGGGCTTGATGAAGCCTATGTCTAGTGTCGGAACATTAAAAAAAAAAAAAAACTTTTCATATTCTATAAAAATATCATGTTCACCACAAAAATGCTATCTTAATGATATGTTATCGTTTGATTGTAAAACTCAATTTATATTATTTTATAACTGCAGGTATTGGAGCCTCAAGATGATCTGGGCAGTCTATGTGAGCATGTGCTAGGGAAGCCCTTCAGTTTCAGTGACCCAGTACAATGGAGGGCAGGGCTGGCTTACCGTGGTAGCCACCAAAATGACACTCCCTTCCCTCACCAGTATGCACTAGTGCTTCACATACACCATGGACATTGTGATGGATATGATGTAATTAAAAGTCTCGTTTGGTTTAGTGACATTCTGGACGATATTCTGTCAGGACGGCCCATCAACGAGACTCCTTTGTGTACTTACAGAGAGAATGATGATATTGAATCATTGATGGAGCAAGTTAAGATAAGGCTTCTGGAGGATCCACAAAAAATTGACTTGATACGACGAGCTCTACCTTCAGCGGACAGGACACCATTATTGATGAAAATTTCAGGTAAACCCCAAATACCTGAGGCAAGCACTGGATATGTTAATCGTACATTTATTCCACAGGTGATGAACAAGTTTCAGGAAAAAGCAAAAGCAGCAGGAATAAGCTTCAACTCATCCATAATAGCTGCTATCAACACAGCTCTTGTGGAACTGGCTACTGAGGCTGGACTCTCACAGGATACTTACGAAATCACTTTTGGTCATATAATCTCTCTTAGAAATTATCTTGAAAAATCTGCAACGCATCGGAGTGGTTTGTATGGCAAAAGGCATATTCACTCGTCAACACTGAGTAAGAATACGAGGGACAATTTCTGGGAGTACGCTACACAACTACATCAGGAACTCAGGTCAGCCATCAAAACAAGACTGGCTTTACAACAAGATGTGGTAAGTACAATGGACAACCCAGAAATGACACCTGATGAAGTCGTTGCTAACACGTGCCCTACACTTTACGATTACTCTCTCAGCAACATGTCGAAACCAATTAGCGCCGGTAGAGATCAACCAGAAAACATTATTCTTGAAGGCTTATACAGTTTTGTAAGAGTACATAATCATCAAAGTATTGCATGTCACATAACTAGATATAAAGACAATTATTTCGGCACCCTCATGTACAGTAAGCAGTATTATTGCTCTGATACTGTGAACCGCTTGTTTGACACCTTACTGAATGTCATAAAGGCTGTTAGTTAAATGGAAACAAACTCATACTGTGATCCAATGAGCTTAGTGGAGATGCCATGGTTTTGTCCACATTTTTGTTAGAATTGTCATATTTTCAATGCAGAGGGATAATACCAGGCCTGTATAGAAGAAAATCCATGAAATGTAGGGAAATACTGAGGCTTGCAGGTAGCATTATGTCGGTAGAGTTTACCTAACCTCCAAAAGATATTAATCATATTTCGTCGAATATTATTTATAGGGGCCTGGTATTATCCTTCTGCATTGAAAATATGATTCAATGTACGTTATAGAACATCACATAAATATTGCAGTCATGATAAAACTTATTAAGATGAAATAAATAAGGCCTCTTTGGTCCGAAAACAATATTTGGCTTCCATTCCCTCCGAAGCTCACCGCCATTTAACAACACAAGTTAAAAAAGGTTACAATGCATAATTTATCCATATAATCAAACAAAACATTACACAACTCAGTTCCTTTCTTATAACATGTACAGTTGACCACATGAATTCTTACACAAACTATATGGAAAAAGAGGTCAGTATTCTGGAAGTATTGCAATGAATGGTCTACCAAATGACCCAGTGATTGCATAATAAACCTTGTAATAATGTTGTTTTGTAGTTACGTGGTCTTATATTTCCTATATTTTGTTGTAAACCCTCGAAAACAAGAGTGTGTGTATGAATTTTTGTGGCCAATAGTACAATTGCAGATACGAACATAAGATGCACAATACATTTGAGAAACTCATTACTGTGGTATTTTCATTGTCCCAGGATTTATGTTTGGATCTTACTATTGATTTTTATGCCTTTTCTTATAACAACCCATCAGATTCATTAAAAATATTTACATGAATGTTATTGATACTTCTACAGAGACACGGCATTGAATAAATTTAGTGAGAAACATAACACTATGAATATCAAAATAATAAATGTACCAAAACATTGATATCAAGTAGATTGAATAGGAACAAATAACTGCTACATGGTAAAGTGGGAAACCAACGCCGTAACCCGCACTTTGCCGAGGTGAGCTTCTCCGTCACATCAGCTTTTAAGCCTATGGTGGGTTGTATTATCATCAGAAAAATATTTTAGCAAATGATAGCCATGCAACTCCAAAACATCAATTTAAATGAATATTCAGCCACAGTACAGAATATAAATGAAAAAGCCTGAAATCCCTAGGCAGTCGTATCGATCCTGCACCTAAACTAAGTTTTGTCAGATCACACTTTGTATTATAAGGGTAATATCTGTTGAAGATTGTCGTCTTTGAATCAAGTGTTTTGCATACCTTATGGCAACTCTGTGATGCCATCTGCCACCCATGTACATGCTCTTCTGGGAGAGCGCTGCTCTGAATACAATAGAGCTGTATTGGTGTCCTATATCTTTCTTTCTCTCGCTCTCTCTTTCTCAGTTTGCAAATGAGTCAGCAGTTGCTACTGCGCATGTGTGGTACACTACAAAGTTTAATATAAAACTGCCGCTGAATACTTGTCTGAGGAGTTATTATCCAGTTAGCGTCGAAGGTGAGTTGGCTTTTGTATAAGATTATTATAGGTACAATCGGCAGCATAAGTTCGCTGCATTTCCACCTGCACAAGTATGAGCCTATTGATGTTTTAACACTAGTGAAATGCAGAGTATCGGTAATAGACACTTCTCATAAGGTAAATTATATATGTTGTTAGAATAGAAACTGGTTCAGAATGTAACTTTATCCGGTCAAATTAGCATTAAGAAAGTACATGGGGGATGGAAGCGAATTTATACTGCCAACTGTACTGTATTTAATACCAGTTCCCAGACGAAAAGAACTCAGGAAATTCATTTTCCAATATAGAATAAAATTATTCGTGAACTCGTGCTTTAATGCAGAAAGTATATTACGACTCATATTTTCCTGCTTAAGTTACGTAAGGAAGTCAAGTCATAATTGTCGACTTTAAGTATTGCTGGTAATAAAAGAATCGCCCCTTCACCCGCAAAGAAAGCTTAGTTGAGATCTGAATTTAATTGATTATGTGCCATAAATCTGATGCCATAAAATATGAACTAAAGTACATGATTTGCATTCTAGTCATTTGTAAGAGTAGCCAACAGTACACGGCGGCATAAGTCCTGTCTCGTCACATAGCGCTTCTTCAAGGAAAATATGAAGGATAATCATCGGACAAACACAATTACCATACAAAATGACGATATCTAGGGGACAAATAAATATACTTCCCTCGTTCTTCAGGTTATCAGCATGTGAAGCTTATATTTCCATACTGTATTTGATGGCTGGCAGATGTGGCAACACGAGAGCTAAAGATTAGTTATTGTTTAAATCATGTAATATTTAAAGGATGATTTTATCTCATTGCCTCGAGGATTGGAAATGAAGATAGCACAAAGCTGGGATCAGTTATCCGTAATCCAGTTCACATAAAAAAGGCAGGAAAAAGTACAAACCATGAATGTACTAATTATACTGCCATCACTGTATCGATAGCTTCCTTAAGGTTAAATGCCAAAGAATCCAAAAATAATGTGGATATCATGAATGCTTATAGCCTTTAGCACACTGAACTGTCCATCATAATATCCTGTTTACTGGGAAAGTATGAAGAAAAATGATCTCATCTACTATCTACTTGATGCCCATCCTATATCTACAGTATATGTTTTTTTGGGTTTTTATCGACAATGTATCAAAAACAGTTGAGGAACTGTTCATGATAACTAAAGCAGTAGGTAGAAAGGCCCGTAATTACACTACGGAAACCTCAGGTGAATGTCAAGTTGATTATTATTATTATTATTATTATTATTATTATTATTATTATTATTATTTCGCGTCGTCAACAGGACACAAACACAGGCTTAGCGCACAGGCCACTAGTTTTTTCTGGTCGGTAAACGTAGTAAGGTTCAAGTTCATTCTTTACACATTGTTCTTAGCATGTCAGTACCACCACATGAAGGCGACGTATTCTTTCCATCACAGAGGAGAACTTAAAGAAGAAGGTCTAAAAAAAAAATCTAATAGGTAAAAATCTACTATCCTCCTGATGATTATAATATACCTAGTGAAGATTCGGTTGTCAAGGAACACTTCTCACTCCGCCAATAAAAATGTTAGTTTTCTCATCTCTTGTGGCTTTCTTCCCATTAAATTTACAGTCCTCTAAAAACAAACCTCATTAGATGTGTGAAGAAAGTTTAGGCTTGATGGAGGAGATGGAACACATGCAAAAATGTAGAGTTTGATCTCACAAGAGGGTGAAGAAAAAATCGATTGCCACTAATCCTGCTAATGCAAACTTTTTTATAGTTCTATATATTTTAGAAGGTATTTTTGTTACCAGCGACTGTAAAAGGAATAAATACCAAGTACCGGACAGTGAGCTCAATTATATAACAAGCGTGTCGTAAACCTATGAGAGAAATGGAATATAATGATGGGTAGGCAATAGGAGAGAGGGTAGAAGAGCAACCCATACCGCACACACCTCCCAACCCTTAAATAATAGAGAGAAATGGAGATAATAATTAATCATAGTGATGAATTCATTATAGGTGGCGCATACCGGTAGTACACTATGAACGAAGCAAGATTATTGTCCTTGGTGTTGTTCCTGCTGCAGCCGTCACATCACACTGAGGTCGTCATCATCCACGACTATACACTACCAGGTCAGGAAATTACTCTATAAATTTATAAAGTATTCTGTATTAATTATGAATGCTTTGATATCATTGTTAATACACTACCAGGTCAGGGAATTACTGTATATATTAGTGAAATGTTTAGTAGTCAGGAAGTGAAAGTGCCTTGAAATCATTGTTTAAAGCACTACCAGGTCAGGGAGTTATTGTATATATTTGTGAAAAGTTTAGTATTAAATGAATATGAGTGGTATGCTTTGAATTCATTGCTTTTCCCGTACCTGACATATTCAGTGTTGAATTATTTAAAATGATCTTCCCGACTTTCAATTTTTATTTTACAAACCTCTCAATGGTAGAATAACAAAATATATAATTTCATAACACTGTTCAGAGTTTTCAGCTGCAGATTATGATACTTCAGTGTAAGCTTCCTTTTCTTGGCTCTGTGAAAATTAAAATGATGCACCACAGTCGGTTAGGTCAATTTTTCATGAAATCGGTACACGCTGGATTAAAGAACGAAATTTGGCAGAGATTCACAAGGATGTACGAGTTGATCTTAAATGAGGTGCCTAAAGATCAGAAAGTATGGACGTATTAATTTTAGAAATAATACAAATTTTCTTTAAACAATTAATAATAATAAAAAAATATATAAATATTTTGATTCTCTGTGTCTCATTAGCGAAGCTGGTCACATCGACAGGGACTCAAATATTATTTAACCTCTTCAGGGTTGGTAATGTTAGGTATTTAGGCTGTTCTTTTGTTCATTTATTTGTCTGTTCGTTGATATTTTCGTCTGCCCATACAAATTCCGATAGTAGTAGTATTAGTAGTTGTAGTTGACATGGACTAATAAAGATGTAAAACATGCTTCAGTAAAATAGACATGAAGTTTTTAGCACTTTTTCTGGCGCTTTGGAAAAATAAAAGAAAACACTGAATATTTGCTATTTACAATAGATTATGTCATATTCAATTGATGTCAATTGTCACAGTGCAGGCATATTATCGAAGAATGGGCATTTTCTTAATGAAGTAAAGAAAGAGGCTGAATCTATTCCATTTCAGATATTACGAGCGTATAATAGTGGCTGATGATGCTCTATTACCAATACATAGCATTTAAACCAAAGCAAAACCAATATAATTTTCACATCAGTATGATAAGTTGACTCAAGAAGAGTTCCGACCTTTACTTCTGAAAAACTTATTATTTCCTATAAGATAAGATCTGAGTACATGATACTGTGGTTAACACTCCACCAGGTGTGAATAAGTTAGCTGAGTCTTTCTCGGAGCGGTGGGCGGCCACCACCATCCTCACGGCCACTCCAGCCCCTGACCTGTCCCAGCTGCTGGTCGCCCTCACATCCTTCCACACCAACGACCTGCGGTACATGGTCCTCCTCTGCTCTGCCAACACCACCAGGACAGTCTTCGATATGGTGAGATGCTGAGTTTGTCATAAGGAGAGTCATCAATGTTTATACAGAAATAATATCATAGGATGCTATAATATATTCATATGCATTACATAATAACGATTTTCATTTACATTGCATACAGAACATCATTAATAAAGCTAAGACTACTTTTTCATACATCACAAAGGTATCATATTCGTCAGGTCAGCGGTCATAACCTTGAGTCGCGGCGGGTGAGGTGGCTGGTGGTGGGGGAGGACCCAGACCTTCTTGACTCCCTTCTGTATATCCTGAGGGAGGGATCTATGGTAAATCTCTTTTTCTCTCTTTCTTTTTCATATAAGATGCTGCTGCTTCGCTACTGTATGCCAGAAAATACTTCAATATACTGTTATTTTATAAATGTTGTAATAAACAAATCCACATATTACATTTACCCGATTTACATTTTCATTACTTTTGCTGTACCTCCAGGTTGGGATTGCAGAACGTGTACAAGACAGTCTCTACAGAATCTATTATTCCTACGTGAATCATGACAACCAAGTGAGGTAACATCATTACCTCCTCTTGAGTTTTCTTGAAATGTTTTGTTTCACCTGTTTTTTGCTTTAGTCTGTTTATGATATTCAACTCTATACTAAAAAAAAATAATATATCTCATTAGCAAATTGGTTGCAAGGTGTTGGCTTATGAAAAGCAATATCATTTTATGTTAGGTTAAAATGTTATGCTTACTTGGCGTCAAGGGGTTAAAGACAAATGCATTTTCCTTATTTCACCTACCATACTTAGTATACACCAGTATGAAGAGTTCTCGACGAAAGAAATCTACCATAGTCAAATTAGCAGTGTATTAAAGTACAATGATTATGTGGAATCTTTACTGATGAAGGGAACTCCGCATGATACGGTAGTACTTTTCTGAATTTTTTAGATTCCCGTTTTCCAGGTTCCAGGATGTGGGAGTTTGGAATGCTGACAGATTGAAGGGCAGCCTACGCAGTCCCCTCTTCCCTGACATCGTGAATCTATACAGAAACTTTCACGTCCGCCAGTTGGTTACCTCTGCTTTGGACGACTGGCCCTTTTTTGAACTGAATTATCTCGAAAACAATACGGTGGTCAGTGATAAAGGGATTGATGTCAGTATCCTCAACACTCTCGGCTACTACCTAAACTTTACGTGAGTTTTGTCTTGATCTGTTCATTTTCATCAGAATAAATATGGGATTGCATCATAGACGAACTATTGTCTTTAAATTGTGCTGCACCACCAAAACAAACGCCTGCATTGTACAACACCCAGTGCAATTCATTATTGTGTACGGAATTAAGAGTCTTATTTCTGTCTACAAACATAACTTTCCTGCCACTCCACTTAAGCACTACAACTAAATCATCACCGCGGTGGGCGGTATATCTCAACATAACATTCCTGTGCCACCTGTTCACCTATACTGTATGTGTAATGTGTTTCGTGCCTTTTGGATGAGGCGTATGAGATGGGAATGTTTGGGGCACTGGGGTGTCCTGGTTCAGAGGAAATGCTTATCCGAAGGCGGATGAGTCCACCTTTTTAGTGGACCAACGGAATCCATGAGTGGAGGCTTAGAGTTGAAGCCATAGTCGCAAGTCCGATCTTCCTCCAACCCTCTCCTCTTCCTTCCATACGGGGCTTGGCGTATGCCTCTCTTCCTCTTCCTATTCTTTCTTCCTGGTGAGGGCTGGTTCTATCCAGAAATGAGGAATATGGCATCCTCTACCACACCCTGGCCTGTTCTCTCTGTCTCTCTTACTACTTTTCATTCCTTCTGGGATATTCTGATTCATCGGTTGCTCACTTCTCTCCCTGATATTCATGGAACTACAATTACGTGCTATGCTGATGATATCTGTGTTCATTCTACCTCGCCAAGGGATCTCCAGCAGTTTCTTGACTCCTTCTCTGTGTCCTCGTCTTACTGTGGCATTATGGTCTCCCCAGATAAGAGCAGAATATTCAACTACCGCCTTCCTCTAACTCGGCCAGTATTCACCATTAAAGGGATTGTCATTCCCATGTGTTTACAGTACCGCTACCTGGGCGCACCAGTCAATATTTGGCCGGTTGTCTCTGCCAGGCCTCAAGACCATCCCTTTGTCCAGGGATTTTTGGGTTTCCTCCAGCACCGACTTACACCACTTCGATGGCTCACTAACAACTCCTCAGGCATCTCCATCCCAGTAGCCAGGACCATCTATATTGCTTTTATCTGTTCAGTTGTTGATTACCTCTTTAGAACTTTAGAACTATTTCAGAATAGAGCAATGAGAATAATTCTCGGCTGTCCCATGTCGACCAGGATAGTGAATATGTAGCGTGAGTTGCGTCTTCCCCCATTAGTCGAGAGAATTTACTCTAATGTTACTTGCTTCACTGTCAAGTGCCTCCATTTCCCACATCTTTCACCCCATTACTCTCAGTTAGTCAGGACTTCTCTTAGACCAAACTACCCGGTCCCTCCCATACTGCCTGCTGGAAGTACTCTTATAAGGTCTGTTTCCTCTGTGCTCCGTAGTCTTAATATAGATATAATGACGTCCCCACAGGCCCCTCTGTGGATGCTACCAACACCTGATGTGAGCTTCACACCTACTTCCAAGTCGGAACTGCCTTCTCTACAGCGGCAGTTGGCTCTGGAACACATAGAAACAGTGACTTCCTCCATCACAGATCCATACTGCCTCTACACTGATGGCTCATTGCAGGTGGATGGTGCAGCAGGTTGTGCCGTTTTCTCACCTGACTTGGAGTCACCTCCAGGGGGCTGGGTTGGCCGTCGTCTCTGTAACCACTCTAGCTCAACATTGTGTGAACTGTATGCCAGGGAGAAACGTAGTAATCAACTCTGGATTTTAATTTTACGAGCCTGTGAAGCTTATATTTCCATACTATACAGTACAGTACTTCATAACTTGACAGATGTGGTGACAAGAATTTTGCCGTCGACTGTACTACTCCATTGTATCACACCACTATTCCAGTTTAGCACACCACATGGCTGTAAAGCACCACCGCACCGCATCACTGCACTTATTCATATGCACTTATTACAGTCCATAACACCTCTCTTATGCACCTCAGTTACCGGGTGGAGGTGCCGGCAGACCAACAGTGGGGTGGAGTACAGAATGACGGCAGTGTGACGGGCATGGTTGGGCAGGTGGCTGCTAGGCGTGCTCACCTCGCCATCAATGAAATTACTATTACGGGTATGTGACTGGCTAAGTAGGTGGGAGATACGTGAAAATATGTTAGTAATGTTACTCTCGGAGGTATGTACCTCTGTTTCTTTTCATTTTTCACTGGCTCACGGGTGAGCAGGCTGGTAGGGAAATGGGTAAGGATCAGTAGACGGCATGAGCATGGGTAGTTTGTGATAAAAGGGAATATGGACATGATAATATTTTTGATTGACAAATTATAGGTTTACAGTGGTAAAGAATATATTACTCTGCTTTGTGTGAGCGGATTAAGAGTATGGTTGGTGGAGACGAATAGAATATAGTTATGAACAGTAACAACCAAAGGAGGACTCTGTGACGGTAACGAGAATTAAAATGACAGAGAAATGCAGTAGATTTAGATCATTTGAAAGTAACAAAAACAAATATTTTTTTTTTATAACGACAATGGCAAAAGCAGAACAGAAATTCTGTGATTATAGATATAAGATATGTTTTTCACATATGTATAATTTGTACTGTTTCTCGTAATTTCCTCTCCGCTCTCACAGCATCAAGAGAGACCGTGGTGGATTTTTCCTACCCTTACTTCTTTGACTCCACAACCCTCACTTCCAAAGCTCCAGCAGAGAGGAGTCGATCACTTGCTGTTTTATATCCATTTTCATCACTTGTAAGTATAGTACCTCACTTATCAAAGGTTTATAGCGTATTTTAAAATGGATGATATAGACTGGTATTCATAACCCGTTAAATAATGTTTTAGGATCTCTAATATCTGTTTACAGACATGGATCATCCTGGTGATTGTAACGTTGCTAATGGGACCACTCGGGTACTTGTTCAGCCGAGTCCACCACCAACTCACACAAACCTTTGATTCAACACACAATGAACGTAGCAGGAATGTTGGACCTTCCTTTGACTCGGGCAGGATAAAATGGGGCTCAGAACCAGGGCTGAGGGGCGTCGAGATGTTCTGCTTCAATATGTTCAGAACGATCATCATCCAGGGGAACTTGCTGCCCGCGTCCTCCTGGCCACTCAGACTGGTCTTTTTCTCCTGGTACGCCTTCTGTGTCATTTTGTATGGTGAGTGGTTCTGTTGTCTGGTTTATGTTGACTCTTGTTTCTCTTGAATGTGAAAGTTTTCTTTTCTAGTGTTTTCTGATTATTTCAATATTATCAGAGTAATACTCAATATTCCATTTATGATGTTGTATGTATACAGAATGCACAGAATGGGAATGAATACAGAGTGTACTAAATTCCGTCCCACAGCTGTGTACGCAGGCACCCTCACAGCCTACCTCACCAAACCGTCATTTGATAAACCAATTGACTCTCTGGAGGACCTTCTTGAGGCCAGGGAGCGAGGGGTGGTGGTGTCAGTGACGATTGGAACCAGCAATGATATGATGCTCAAGGTACTCTGGTAAATTTAAGATCAGAAAATGACCCCTTCTAAAGCATGACTCTTAGTTGTCCGATATGAGCATACATCCATTGTTTAAAAAATTCAGAACTAAAACCCAAATTCAAGCAGTTATAAGACATCCTCCATGAAGTAAACAATTCAGGCGAGTACCTCCTTTCTCCTATAGTACCCGTTTCTTTCCTTGCTACCATTCTCTATGTTTTCTCGCGCTTCCCGCTCGGCTCTCTTGGTATTTCCCGGCATGACTCACTAATAACCAAGCTACCCCTTTCTCTGGGTCACTGTCCCGGTCACTTCGCTTCCCCGCCTGTTCCCGCTAACACCTCTCCAGCCCGGCTCCAGCCTACAGGTACTCGCCCTGCCACTACACTCACCTGCCCACGTGTACCCAAGTGTCCCGCTACTGTACGTCCTGTGTAACAATAAACTTGTAACTGTGTTACCTGAGAGCTGAGTTACATAGGGGTAGAAATCTACTACAGCAGTCCAAGCCTTTAAAGTGGCTAAATTTTAAAGCCTTTACCATTTTTTTATTTTTTTTTACAGACAGCAACAACTGGCATCTTCAAAACCATCTACAAGTCCGTGGATCCACTTCGCAGTTTCTTTCCATTTGACACAGATGCTATGAAAGGGGTAAGGAATGGGTGAAATAAAATATTTCTCAAAGTAAATATTTACACACACACACACATTCCTGTGTTAATAAATACATCTTATCCAAATGCAAGCATCTGACGAGGAGTCAGGTAATCTGTCTCAACAAACAAGCGCCAAAAGTATACATATCATGTCTATAATAATACTGTCATTCTTATATATGCTGATGCTTGGAGTGTTATGGAGGTGAGGTAATTATAATGCCTTAATACACGTACTTCATTCTGTAAACCCATGATCATGTAATCTTAATCATCCCTTTGAACACAGAAATATGTCAAGCATCATTTATATTTTATTTGATAACCTATATCGTTCTACATAAGGAAACAACAAAAATATTCATAGTGCATCACTAAGAGGAAACGGATTTTCGGTAAAGACACAAATAAACAGCAACAGCTTGTTGCTTAGTTGTTGTTGTCGAAGTTCCTCAAGCTGTCTGACCGAGTAGCCCCGATGTTGTTTAGTAGGTCAGTTGACTGAATCATATGATATATTACCCGAAATCAAATTTTGCTGAGATAAAGATACAAATGCAATGAAGTACAGGAATGTTAAGAGTTATTAAACTTTTTTACATAAATGGCAGGTAAAATTTACTGACTCAGGAAGCTTATTATTTTGGCACTGTTGCCAGTGAGTCATTTATTCCTTGACCTGTAAATTCTTTATACTGTACCGAAGTTTTGGAACATAACTGTGCTCGTAACATTGATGCTTTCTCTATAAATAATCCTAAATTAAATAAATATCCGGCAGGTGATTGACAAGAACACTGCCTTTATTAACGGTTTGGTAGGCTCTGAAATATACGCCATGAAGCACGGCCGCCACCTCTACCACTTGGCCCGCAACACTTTTCATCCACAACCGTATGGCATCGCCTGTCCCCCTGGTGCTCCCTACACACCCGTATTGAACCTGATGTGAGTAAGGGACTGGGGTATAGATAGCAGGGCAAAACCTTCATTGTTCAATGTTTTAGATAAGAGAGATGTTTTATTTTAAGTTGAAGCGTTGAGTGACGTGATGTAGCCTACACTTGTCCACACATGAATCTGGTCGGCCTCGCTACTTGTGAGATAGCTACAACAGGAAGGAAAGTAAGCAGATTAATAATATTTTGCTGACTGCCTGTCAACAAACTACATCTCTTTTCACTTTCCTTACTTTTATAGCTACCTCACAAGTAACGAGCCATACCAGCTTCATGAGTGAGCAACTGTACACCGGTATCCCCCAGAAATTCTCCTTTGTCTGTTAATCATGTATGCATAATAATGATATCAGTGTGTTTCGCTTCATTGATGACACAGCCTAAACTATACAAAAATATGAATATGTGCTTGTATTGCTTACATCATTCACGCCCATTTATTTATGTTATACTTTGATTTGCAACACTGTCTGTAATACAACAGTCTGTTTATGTGAGCGAGAGTGAGAATGAAAGTGTGTGCAAGCCAACTTTAGTGTCATGTTCTTTGTTGCTAACGATCATGTAAAGAAAAATAATGAAGACTGTGTACACTAGAAAACCTCTGAAGTCACATGGGAGAAGGAGATAGAGAGTAAGGACATCATGCATGAAGGACAAGAAGGACAGTAGGGATAGTTGGAAAGGGGAAAGGGATCGGCTTGGGTCAGAAGAGACGTCAATAATATTTGTGTCCCTGGGTAGGCTGGGACGAATGGTACAGGCGGGACTAGTGGATAAGTGGCACAGGGACGAGGTAACCAACTTCAAGCTGAAGCAGAGTGCAGGCCAAGAAAGGCAACAAGACCAGGGAGAAAAGACAGATGTGAGAGGGGATCGAATGCTAGTCAGACCTCTGTCTTTAGACCACTTGCAGGTAAAATTCTTTATGTTGTTACATCACAGGAGTTACTATAACTGTGATCAGTATCCAACATGATTAATTAATTGAAAATGTGTTGAAAGGAGATTGTGCTATGTCAGAAAGACCCTATATTACAACTGAGAAAGGGACAAGGAGGAGGGACAACAAGCACCAAGGAAAAAGAAGGAAAGAAAAGACAGTTGAAGAGAGAAAAGGGATTGGTTCATATCCGAAAGGGCGCCAAATTCCCTCAAAATATTTCTCCCTACTTTGCAGGAAATATCCCCTTGCGGGGACATTCGTCAACATCACTCTTTTGATGCATAACAAACATCACCATCCTTTTCACTACTACTATTCTCTGTGAATATTAGTTATCCCCCACAGGGCTAAAATAAAGATTGTTGTAGGATCTGGTCACTTTCTAGTGGATTTGACCAAATCTGGGAACATGGATTAAAAATCAACCAGAGGCATTTTTTTTTTTCCACTTCTGTGTGGACCACCAGCACACCGGGGTGCATTTCCCTTTGCATGCAGCAGTGTAAACTCCCTCCCCCTTTATGGTCCCATCAGGGCTGGTTTCGTGGAAGGTGCGGCCCCACATGCAGCTCTTGTGTTAACGTGGACTTGGGCCCATAGCACTGGCTGTGGGATCAAAGACCTTTACCCCAATATCCCTGGCGGTCGGAGGCCCACCGACTCCCTGGTCCAGTAAGCTCTTGTCCCATTTCCCTGGGATGGGCTTCGGTAGCCCAGGCATATAGGGCCAGCCCCTCATTTATTTTAATTTGTTTTTTCACTGCCACCAGAGTGTACCAGGGGTCTGTGGGTCAGGAGGCCATTCTGGCCCGGGAGAACATCAACAACAACAACAACAACAACTATTCTCTTTTAGTCCAGTCCACGAGTCACGTTTTCTGTACCCAATAATAATGATGATAACTCCTGCGTCTTATTATATTGATTTTAATCACCACTTTTGTAATTCCTTTTATTGTCCACATTGTCCACTGTTACTCTATCCTTATGTCTGGTAATTATGAACCTTTAAGCTGAGAACATTTCCATATACCTTGGTATGTGGAAATATCCGTGAAATTCGTATTCCCTGAGAGAATGAAGATATAAACAAAGACTTGTTTCTGAGTATTGATTTGCTATAATTTTGTTATGAAGGATTATATTCCTCTAATGTGGCAAGTAAGTATATCCTTATGCTGATCTTGGTTTGAATTTTTCCAGGGTGCATTTTACATCCTTGGATGTTTTGCAATGCTCGCTGCTGTGTTTTTGTTCATCGAAGTCCTTACACACCTGACAACCTGATGGCTTTCTGGATGTCTGATTCAGGACCGGTTGTGGCGAGAGTAGGATATTTCTGGTTCATTAACGTATCTAATATAATGTCCTCTTGGGAATTCTACTAATATTCCCTGATACTAAAGTTTATACCTGTTCTTATTGTGTCACCTCAGTCATCATTTATTGTATCGTACCTTGAACACAGAGTATTTGTTGTTTTTGCACACTGTAATCATTTATCATTTTTTCGACTTTTAGGGACTATTGTATTTTTTCAGGGATTCTGCTGAGGTCATGCAAAGTGGATGTAAATTTTTTTTATCATCACTGTATTTTTCCTTATGTAATAAAAACCATAAACACCCTGTTTCATCGTTCCATTAATTGCCCTAAAATGTTACTAGTTTGTTATTTGGTATAGCCACCATCTGATAACGTGACCTCTAATAAGTTGTAAACACATTGTAACTTAATACAGAAAACTTTGGTTTGCGCTTTGTGATGGTTGAATCTAATTGATTATTATGATTTATGTAAACATTCACTGACTCGACCTTTTAATTAAGTTCTAACAATCATCCTTTCCACAGTACCCTTGTAACTTTCTTAACCTGAACAACCTATGAGAAAAAGACATTATCGTCGACCACATCTTCCACGCTACCCAGAGATGAGATAGACTTCCATGCGATTCCATGGGTTTACATACATACAAACAATACATCCATACACAGACAAATGTCAACGAACGTTCACACACAAGTAGGAACATTGACACAGACTAATATTCTCACATCAAATTATTCTTTCCTTCTCAGACAGTAGAATTTCATGTTTATCACATGAATAGTATAATATGTGAGGAATATATTGCACATATAATTTGTTATGTATCTTTATGTACACTGTATATACATTTCAGATGCAAAAAAAATTGGCACTCTGTTCTGATGTAATCAGAATGTAAGATTATTGTAAATACTACTCTGTAACTAATGTATTTATTTACAAATAAATGAAAAACCTAAATCAACATGGATATCATAACTATATGACATGATTTTTGTATTCAAAATATAATTTGAGGTTTAGAATCTATGAAACCATTATGATTTACAAATCATTATCCCTTCACAATATACGCATCTCTGAATTTGATTATTTGTTAATAATAAAGAAGAAAAGTAAATACGTCTCGTATCTATGGTTAACAAAACTCTTGCTTTAGTCGCTGGTCTTACTTTTGACCAGATTTTTGTATCCGTGATGGTGTCGGAGTGTTGTCAGATCAGAGGATAAGCGAGGGTTTCAGTGATTAACACGCTGCCAGCCACCAGTGAGCCAAGGCCAAGGATGTAAAAGCCACCCTAAGCAAAACAAATATAAGCAGGTAATGATACTGCTATAATTTATTTTGACTTGCGGGACATCACATTATGCACAACAATTGTCTTATACGGAACAGCAGTGACAAAAGATATCAATTAACCATGAGGTAGAGTATTGATGATAAGGCTATTACAGCTATGAGTGTAGTGAACCAGAAATCAAACTATACTGTACCTGTAAATGGTCTAGTGACAGGGGTTTGATTGCCACTCGCACCTGTCCCATATTCGTACCTGCTCCCTGATCTTCTCCTTTCCCCTGGCTTGCAGTCTGTTGTATTATGAAATTGGTTACTTCATCCCTGTGCCACTTGTCCACCAGCCCCGACTCCACCATTCGTCCCAGCCTGTCACATGACAAGTACCCAATAAGACATTCTATTGTATCGCATAACACAACACGGATTCTGAAGCAAGCATTAGTTTCTTCTATAGCTGGAATGGTCAGCAATTAATGTTTGCCATGTTGGTGGTTATCGAGACCCTCACTCACATTAGACTAAAAGTAGGTGTGAACGGAGCCCCGGAAGGGCAGACTATCCCATACGGTTGTGGCATGAAAGTGTCTCGTGCCAAGTGATATCTCTGGCGCCCGTTTTGGATGGCGTAAATCTCTGAGCCGACCCTACCACTCATGTAGGCAGTGTTCTTTTCCACCACCTGCCGGGTAAGTTTGTGATGTAATTGAGGATGTCTTACGTAGGATGAAATTTCCAACTACCAATGAGGAATAATCGTGATTAAAACATTTCTCAAAACGTATTCACATTATGACAACATTATTTAATTGTCCCTTATTGTATAGTTTGTTTTTAGTGTTTAATGATAGATTTGAAATAAATCAATGTCCTTTATATCAAGGTGCAAGAAGAGCACCTGTTAAAATACTAATTATTTATTTACCATTAAAACAAAGACATACCTCTCCAACGGCTATCGTGCCATACGTAGCGAAGCTGCGAGAGGGATCCAGGCTATCATGTATGGCTTTGAAGATACCTGATGTAGCTGTCTGAGTAAGAAAATGGAAATGTTTGGGGAGAGTGCAATCAGCTACTGTTAAACTCCAATCAGTTTAATTGTTTGGTTTAGTATCGGTCTGCTTTCCATGAGCCATGAATGGTTATTGAGTAAAAGTTCATCCGAACACTTCAGAAGAGCCATGTTTTGGATGAAGAGAAATTCGGTAAATTTGCATTTTACGACTTACGGGATTAATCTAATTTTATGTTAGGAAATGGGAAACTCCAACACTAGTTATTATGTCATGCTCTATCTCAGCCATAGTACTGTACTTAAGTTATAAATATGTTTACATTATTTACATTATTTCTAATCCTGTTATGAAAACACTTGTCCACTCGCGCACCACAATCCCTAGCCCACTTGAGTTTCAGCCCGAGATCTGAAGCAGGCTGTTTCTGGACGACAACCCACCCAACGCCTCCATTGGTTCGAAATGTGTGTGGTCTCGTGATGGATTGGGTGGGCTGTCCTCCAGAAACCGCCTGCTTCAGATCTCGGGCTTCGACACAAGTGGTCTAGGGAATATTGTGCGTGACTGTACGGTTGGCCACAGGACTTCTTATACAGGCTATATGGAAAGAAAGGTAATTATTCTGGAAGTACTGCAATGAATGTTCTACCAAGAGACTCAGTGATTACTAAATAACAAACCTAATGATAATGTTGTATTGCAGTTACATAGTCTTATATTTTCTGTATGTTGTAAACTCTAGAAAACAGCTGAGTGTGTTCGAATTCTTGTGGCCAATAGTACCTCCGATGGGAATGCGTTCCTTACCTTCAGTACCATATAGTGACTGGTACCTGTGTTGATGGAAGCCACCACCCCTCGCTCCCTGGCCACCAGCAGATCCTCAAGAGAGTCGATTGGTTTATTAAAAGACGGCTTGGTGAGATAGGCAGTGAGGGTACCAGCATACACAGCTGAAGTAAAATTACAGATATATGAGTGAGAGTGTATAAAAGTCATGTTCATAGTTATGTGTGGCTATGGTGCAGTTGTATGTGAAAGAAATTAAAATGGGAATAAATGAATGAAATTATCTATCAAATACCAAAAGCCCTTACCGTACAAAATTACACAGAAGGCGTACCAGGAGAAAAAGACCAGTCTGAGTGGCCAGGAGGACGCGGGCAGCAAGTTCCCCTGGATGATGATCGTTCTGAACATATTGAAGCAGAACATCTCGACGCCCCTCAGCCCTGGTTCTGAGCCCCATTTTATCCTGCCCGAGTCAAAGGAAGGTCCAACATTCCTGCTACGTTCATTGTGTGTTGAATTGAAGGTTTGTGTGAGTTGGTGGTGGATTCGGCTGAACAAGTACCCGAGTGGTCCCATCAACAACGTCACCAGAACCACGATGATCCAAAGCTGTACCAGGAAGTAGTCTGAATTTAGAATATCATTACGTTGAAACCAAAACGACTACAGAGCGAACTCTGACTGAATAACGTTAACTGTCTTTATGTGCACAATTGTTTTATTGGACACTTACAAGGGAGCTAAAAGGATAAAAAACAGCTAGAGATCGATTCTTCTCCCCTGGAGCTTTAGATGTTAGTGAAATGGAGTCGAAGAAGTACGGGTAGGAGAAATCCACCACTGTTTCTCTCGACGCTGTGTGAGAAAAGAATAGATAACAGTTACATTATTATTGTTGATCCACTATCATTATGAAGACGATAATAATAGAGAATTAAAAATAACAACATCTGTTACTGACATAAACCGTATCATCATTAACAGTACACCAGCAATGAACAGTAAATCTAATCAAATCATCGTATATTTAATCCTGTAGTGCATCACACCACAACACCTCTAATACCGAGTACTTTTGCATCAATCTTGCAACATATGCAACACGTTTTGACTCTTCACATAGCAGTGGATGCTGAGATTCTTTTTCTGGTAAGGTGGTAAGGTAGGGAGTAAAACATTTACCATACAAGTCTTGGAGTGGCGGCGTCTACGCCGTGGGACCACCCCCCAGGGCTACCAAGGAAGGTGAATATTTGTAATCCCCCACAGGGCTAGAATAAAAGTTGTTGTAGGATCTGGTCACTTTCTAGTGGATTTGACGAAATCTACCCACGTGAGGTGTACTGCAACTGGAGGCTCTTTTTTTTTGTTTTTTCCACTGCTGTGTGGATCGCCAGCACACGGGGGTGCATTATCCCTTTGCATGCAGCAGTCTAAACTCCCTTCCCCTTATGATCCCTTCAGGGCCGGTCTCATGTAAGGTGCGGCCTCACTTGTAGCTCTTGTGGCAACGTGGACTTGGGCCCATAGCACTGGCTGTGGGATCATAGACTCCCTGGCGGTCGGAGGCCCCCAGACTTCCTGGTCCAGTAAGCTCTGGCCCTATTTCCCTGGGATGCGCCCCTCCCATATCTTAATTTGATTTTTCACTGCAACCAGAGTGTACCAGGGGTTTGTGGGGCAGGAGACCATTCTGCCCCTGGAGAACGTCAACAACAACAACAACCAAGGAAGGATGCTATGGGGGCCAACCCGTCTCAAATTCCCCCTGCCCCTATCAAGGGGGCGGGAGTCGCTGGGAATGGCTTCGGTCACCCGGGCAATACCACACCCCTCACACAACACACACAACTAGTGCATTTGTCGGGGCTTCTAGCCGCTTAAATTGTATTTATTGGTTGTGGAACCAGCACAGCTGGATTTGCTATAGAATACACCCCTTCTCCAGCCCAGGCCCCGTATAGGGATAATCTGGGCTAGAAGGGTCTATTCCGTGATGATCATCAGAAGTAAATTAAAATTCAAATCTGGCGCTGTACTGATAGTGGAGCCACCTGGTGGTGGCGTGATGAGGTATTAAGCCCGCTCCCCGCCCGGGGCCGCTCGGTCACTCCAATGAGAAAGAAAGTGAATGCCTGCCGCATCGGGAGGTGGGTGGGACAGTCAAAGCTGTGCTGGTTCCACAACCAATAAATACAATTTAAGTGGTTAGAAGATGTGACAAATGCACTATTATTGGTATAGTGGAACCAGCACAGCTGGATTTGCTATGCATGCGATGCGGTAGGTGGGAGGTGAGGTGGAGGCAATCACGTGCTAGTTAAGAGCGGTCGAGAGAGCGGGGAATCAGAAAGATAACCGAGCAGGATGAGGCTGAAGCTAAAGCAACTTCCCAACACTGGCTAGGGGACTAGCTGTGGTGGAAGTGTAGTAGCTAATAAAATATAAACCGTAGACCATTCTGTTATAGACCAGAATTGTTACTCAACTAAAGTCTTTATAGGCAGACTCGAGGGGTCGGGTACAGGAGAGGGGGGTGACCCGGCACCCCCCCCCCAACCCCTTTTTATTAAAGTCCTCTGAGCTAGGGCTATGGCCCCAGCTCAGGTAATGCGATCCCGAGGGGATGAAGGAGGACACAAGGATGCAGTAATCCTGTGTTTAATATATAAATATCCAGTCACTCATCCTAGTATAGTAATTTTTCGGAGAATGAATACTCAAGAATTCCGTAACAATGTAATTTATTAACCCTGCACCATATGTACACACATGAGAGACATGGGGATGAGCATGAAGCTGTACATGATGGGGATGAAGTATGGGGTGATAGTGACGGGAATTAAGTCGCCCGACCATTTCTCTTCGGGCGGCCCCTCCCCCTCATGTGTCTCCCACGGGGACCCTGGGGAATGGAGGGTGGAGTACCCATAGCCACACAAGGGGTAGGGGAGAG
This sequence comes from Petrolisthes cinctipes, assembly GCA_033782935.1. Classification (NCBI taxonomy): domain Eukaryota; kingdom Metazoa; phylum Arthropoda; class Malacostraca; order Decapoda; family Porcellanidae; genus Petrolisthes; species Petrolisthes cinctipes. Next base: position 14,987 of record JAWQEG010003836.1, on the reverse strand, counting down.
CGAGTGGAACAGATACCTCGTCCTGAAGGAGGAAGTGGAAGTCCAGCCCCCCAAATCCCTAACCCTCTCCACCGAGTGAGTCCTGAGGAAGGCGAGGGAGGCGGCCACACCCCTAACGCTGTGAGCCCTCGGGGCGTGTCCGGGATCCCCGTTCTCTATCACTCGGCAGAGAAGGCGAGCGATTGACCTAGGGAAGAGAGGGTTACCGGACCTAGAGTTGTAGAAGAGGTGGTCCGGAGAAGCCCCTCTCGTCGTCTCCACGTAAGCTGTAAAAGCGTGGACTGGGCAGAGGGGGTGGAATTCCATCCCTCAGGAACGAGGGTACTGCGAGAGGGCCAATCCTGTCGTCAGCCTGCTCGTTCTTAGCTAGGAAAGCAGGAGAGGGGGAGATAGTTAAAGAAGTAAGGTTAGGGCTTACAGAAGAAAAGGCTGTGTGACGGGTCAGGGCTGCCAACTGAGAGGCCCTGTACCCTGTAGCTAAGGCGAGCAGGAAGAGAGCTTTCTGGAGGAGGTGACAAACCTCCAGAGGGACTCCCTCGAAGGTCAGGTAGGAAAGGACGCGGTGAAGGGACCAGGAGGGAGTCTGGGCCCGGTGAGGTGCGGTCCCTGCCCGAATCCCCATCTTCAGGAGAGAGAGAGGCCTCTCCAAAACCTTAATGTTAAAACCTAGGAGGAGGGGATCAGACAGGGCTGCGTGATGCTCAAGCACCGTCGCCGGGGCCCTGTTGGTGGAATCGGTGAGCCACGTGAGGAATTCCAGGACCGTGTCCTCCGAGGTGACCCTGGAGGGGTGTCTTCGCAAGAAGTCCTGGAATCTTTTCCAGCACGATTCGTACTGTCGCACCGACGACTGACGATGAGCCCTCAACATCTTGTCCACTGTCTCCTTAGTGAACCTTTTGCTGAGGACTCCCCGTAGAAACTCCAAGCGTGTAGTTTCAGTGACGCTTGGAGTGGTGCAGACAGGGTGCTGGAGAGGCACGCCGATCCCAACTGAAGAGGATGAGGGCACCACCGGGACAGTTCTCCGAACCACGGCTGCGCTGGCCAGAGGAGGGCTATGAGGAGTACCCTCCCCCTGAATGTGCGCAGCTTGAGGATCGCCTTCAGGAGGACTGACGTAGCTGGGGGTGGGAAGAGGTAGAGATACCCCCACCTGTTCCAGTCCTCTGTGAAGGCGTCTGGGCCTCCCACCTCTGTCCTGGAAGAGAATGGCACATAGCGGGACGAGAGGTGAATGCACCTCTTGGCCGCTATCGCAAAAATCTGTTCTGACAGGGACAGGAGAATTTCCGACCACGCGGTGCCCTGTTTCTGCAGGCACTGCACGGCCGCAACATTGTCCATATCGAAGCGGACGCCTAACCTGGCAAACTGTGGGTGTCTGTTGAGCCACTCCCTTGCTACCATCAACTCCCGGGCGTTGATGTGTAGTAGCCTCTCCTCTTCCTTCCATCCCCCGCACCGCTGATGTCCCAGGCAAGACTGGTACCCCCAGCCTACGTCCGATGCGTCTGTCGCCACCGTGATCCCCGGGGTGAGGGAACACCCAGGGGACCCGCTGATGCAGGGCACCGGGACGTAGCCAGGGGCGAAGGAGACGGTGGAGAGAGGGGGACACTTGCCTGGGAAGGTCCCTGTGTGCGGGGGAAAGGTGGAGGTTTACCTCCCGCGTCAGCCTCCTGTGTTTCAGTCGTCCCAGGGGCATTGCAGGGGCCGCGAAATTTAGGGACCCGAGCAATGATTCATCACACTTACTTCCAACACCATAACCATTGCTTCCAACATCATCACCCTCACACACATCATCAACAACTCACACACTTCATAATACAATAAAACATACACATTACCATCTTACAAAAAAAAAAAAAAAAAAAAAAATTGATGCAACACTTTATAGAAACCAGTGTGCGCCTCAAAATCCATTCTCCCTCACCACGACACCATCACAGAAATTGAAGCCATTAAAGTCGGCACTGGGAAAACAACAAATATCACAATAGATAACTTATTCATTCCCCCCTCAAACCTGCCCGACAGTTCCTCATAACTTTTACCCCCAGCTCCAACAAATCACCAGCCAACCTAACTTCATCCTGGATGGTGACTTCAACTCCAATTTCTCATGTAGGCCACCTTCACCCTCACCCTGAAGACCGACAAGTTGTTGTTGTTGTTCCCCAGACTTTCTGGCCGAGCAGTCCCGAGTCTGGTTGACTGAAGCTGTGCAGATGCTCGGGCTCCCAAATGGGAGCCAGGGTTTGGTGAGACCTGTTTCGTCGAAGGCAACAGAAGAGGAGACTGCTGGCTCACGGGCACGTACCCCCGAGCCAACACACCCACCGTCTGTAGTTTTCCTTGTTGTGCTACCCAATTGGGAGATCTCGTCAGCTACCCAGAAGGAATGAGAAATAGTAAGAGAGACAGACAGGCCAGGGTGTGGTAGAGGATGCCAAATTTCTCATTTCTGGATAGAACCAGCCCTCACCAGTGTGTTCTGGGTAGTTGAGAAGTGTGCTGGGTAGTTTATATTAACACATCTTCCCCCAGCCTACAAGGTTGCTATCCTTGTTCTTACAGCCTGGTTCCTACTTACTGCTAGCAGCTAGACGAACAGGGACGTAGGGGGCTGGGAAAATTGTCCAACAATTCCACTGACCCGGGAATCTCTAACTTGATGGGCGCATGTACTAACCATTACACCATCAGCACCCAGACCAACAAGTTATCAGACGAAAGAGACATTTCTCTACTGACTCAGATTATGCACCATTCACAAACCGTCAGACGAATCACATCATCCACAACCTCAAGCACTCATCTGCCTGTGGCCCTGACAACATCAGTAACATATACCTTAAACACCTTGGACCACAAGGCATACAAGCACTCACTAACATAGCAAACTACAGCTTCTCACACAACACAATACCAAACATCTGGAAGCAGGGAAATATCATCACTATCTCCAAACCCAACAAAGATCCCACACTACCCTCATCTCACCGTCCCATCACCCTCCTTTGCACCCCTCCAAAGTTGCTGAGCGCCTCATCATTAGTTTTATCACACCAAACATACCCCTCGCATCCTCACAACATGGTTTCAGACAACTACACTCAACAAACACTCTTCTTACTGACCTCACAAAAAATATATGTTGGCATCAACTCAGATAGACCCTCTCACAGAACACTCCTTGTCACACCGGGCATCAGCAAGGCATTCGATGCCATCCCCCGCCACAACCTCACAAACAAAATATACAACACAAACATGCATAACAATACAAAAAGATGGCTTAGGCAGTTTCTTGGAGGGAAAAGCAGCCCATGTTACATTTGCTGGTTAGTCATCTAACATTAAAATTTCACCAACGGTGTCCCACAAGGTTCTGTTTTATCACCTACCGTTTTTAATTTATACATGCACGACCTACCAAGACCCCAGGCACCACAAATACACGTAGCCTCCTACACAGACGACATAACACTCATATGTACACACAGAAATGCAGAAACAGCCACTCACATCCTCCAACCCTACCTCAACACACTTAATGCCTGGTTCACCACAAACAGACTTAAAATAGCACCCACCAAGTCACCTGTCACCCTTCTCACCAACTGGAACACAGAACACCGCTACACACCACACCTCACCATATACAACACACCTATACCACACACACACACACACCTACTGCAGCCTCCACAAACCCACACCATCCACTACACTACCTGGCAAAACACCCACACATGCCAAGGCACGTCACAACAACACCCAGTACACGATACCATACACAAATATAAATATATATATACACACACACACATATATATATATATATATATATATATATATATATATATATATATATATATATATATATAAATAAATAAATAAATATATATATATATATATATATATATATATATATATATATATATATATATATATATATATATATATATATATATATATATATATATATATATATATATATATATATATATATATATATATATATATATATATATATATATATATATATATATATATATCAATACATTATGGAAGATTGCAATGTACACAACTACATTCGCCAACAACATAACATAAACTTTCTGAGGGCACTGTGGGAAAGCCCAGCACAGGCTATGGACTTCCTCAGGAGCTCGGGGCTGCTCGGCCAGACAGCTTGAAGAACTTGAACAACAACAACAATTACTACACACAACCAAAGAAAACCAAGAAAAAAGGAAAACCCAAGATGCAAATCAATACGTATACATTGTTTACTACTTCTATCCAATGGCACTAGAAAAAGATATATACAGGAAAAACTATTTAATTTATGCGACCAATATGCATGCTAAGTAAACTCTAAGGACATAAACAACACATATTTCAATCTCAATATTACCAATAGAATTCCAACAATTTTATCCATTCCCAACTTTGATCTTTTTTTTTCCTGGACACACCAACATTCAATCATTGCCAGGACTCGTAATACGAAATCATCCGGAGAAGTTTAATAGATCGAAATCCATCGATAATCTTTTTAGATATGACGACCTCTAGACACTATCATTCGTCTTATCTTAGAGGTGAGGGCATTTCGGGCAGCTCTTCTTGTAGGGCCACTTCGAACAGACCACACATTTTTGTGGTAGCCTGGAGCGGCGAACATTCCCGTTCCTAGTCGCTTCGGGCAGTCCTAGCCATTAGAAATGACGTGAGTGCATCAAGCTACCCACAAATCCGGTCAGTTCTGTCTTCCTCTCCATCATGTGGCCTTATTCTTACTGTTGGTTACTCGCTTGTCGAATCACCGTCTCTGCCATAAAGGGATGTCCTGGTGAGCTGGCTTTCCGGTTGTCGTGTCCCTTTCGCATCGTATGGAGTTAATTCAACTAATGTCAGGTGAGCTGTGCGGGGGTGGGTGTATCAAGCAGAAGCGAAAGGTGGCTGGAATTTTGTACATTGCAGTGTAACCTTTGAGCAAGAGTTAGTGAGCGAGGGCAAACCTCGGTTTTAATGGTCATCGGGTTAACTTGGGTAGGGGAAGTCTAATCTCTAGTGGTCGTATTTTAATAGCCATCTTTGATAATCACGTCATTCACATTGTAAATATCTGATCATATAGCTTGTAAACCCAATCTGTTTGTACCTATACTTGTACAACCATGTCTATAACTCCTACCTATCTATCTGCTTGGCTACCTGTCGACCGATCAACCAATTCACTTCTCTAGCGAAATAACCATCTATTTACCTGTGATGGTAATTTCATTAATAGCAAGGTGAGCCCGCCTGGCAGCCACCTCCCCCACCATACCCGTTACTGTTCCATCCTCCAGAGCAACTCCCCACTGTTTGTCGGCAGGCACTTCCACTCGGTACCTGAGGGATTCAGGAGAGACATAGAAAACTGTAGAGTGATGACTGATTGAGATACAGCTGTTGGGGGTTTATGTGAAAATCATGCAGGGATGACTAATTGACTAATTAGACAGAAGACAATTATAACAGTGCAACAAGTTAACAAAACGTTAGATAAGGATATAGAAAGATAGATAAATATATAGTTAGTTAAACTGATAAAAAGATAAGAGAAATAGAGAGATAGATAGACAGATAGAAAGAGATCCATAAACCAAGATAGAGAAGGGGAAGAAAGAATGGCTATATGGCCACACACACACAAACACACTTACAGAGAGAGAGAGAGAGAGAGATAGAGAGAGAGAGAGAGAAGTACGGTACTTACGTAAAGTTAAGGTAGTAGGCGAGTGTACTGACAACACTAACATCAATCCCACTCTGGGCAGCCACTGTGCCGTTCTCCAGGGTTCTCAATTCGAAGAAGGGCCAATTGTCCACAGAAGATACGACCAGCTGGCGACCATGGAAGTTTCGGTACATATCCACGATGCCAGGGAAGAGAGGGCGACGCAGGCTGCCCCTCCCTCTGTTTTCATTCCTCTCCCTCCACACTCCCACCTCCTGAAACCTGGGAAATGTACGTTTTCGAGAGTACGTTGTTGGTGCTTTGTGTGACTTTTCATTATAGAACACGTAATATCATCTTCCAATATCTCAACCTTAATCTTCGTAAGCTTGCTACATCAACACACGATATATCTTTCGCAGTTCCACATATACCGTTTTTATGGGATAGATAATATTAGAGTATAATATTTAATCAAAAGTCAGCTCTCAAAATCGGCTATACAATTTCTACAAATGATTTTACTGAATATTCGAAACAAAAGCAAAATTAGGCAATTACTTCATATCATGTCTTATGGAGAGCTTATGGTGTTACCTCACTTGATTCTCGTGGTTTACGAAGGAGGAATAGATCTCGTACAAGCCGGACTTAATTCGTGCTGCTTTCCCGACCTTGAAGTAAAGTAAACATCATCAAATCATAATGTCTAATACATTTGTTTAGATTCTTGTCCAATAAATAATTGTTGCATTCAATGGGCAGAAAACGACCATCTCAGGATTAGCTTTTTGTGCTTGCATAGTGGTAGACGAGAAAGTAACTTACCAAAGATCCCTCCCTTAGAGTATAGAGTAAGGGGTCAGCAAGGTCTGGTTCCTCCTCCACCACCAACCATCTCACCCGCCTTGACTCGAGGTTTTGATCTCTTACCTGATGAACACACTTATCTTGATAATGCTATTCATACTTGGCACTCACACTATATTAAAACTACTGCACTCATTGCATACGAATATTGTAAATAGGCATGGTTTTGGCAGTATTCCCAACTAATAATATGTGTACATGTAATGATCAGCAGTTTGATGACAAACTAATCAGTTCACCATATCAAAGACTGTCCTGGTGGTGTTGGCAGAACAGAGGAGGACCATGTACCGCAGGTCGTTGGTGTGGAAGGTTGAGAGGGCGACCAGCAGCTGGGACAGGTCAGGGGCTGGAGTGGCCGTGAGGATGGTGGTGGCCGCCCACCGCTCAGAGAAAGACTTAACCAACTCCTTCACACCTGTTAATAAAATCAAAGACACACACACATAGTATTTATTAAAGACACACACACATAGTATTTATTTATACTGGATTACTTGTCTTTTTAATAATTGATAACTCTTAGAATAGTACTTATGCAATATATTTCTGTTAGCTCGGCTCCCTGACCTGAATTCGTGTAGTCGTGGACAATGACAACATCACTATGTTGTGACGTCTGCAAGAGGAACATCACCAAGGATAACAGTCTTCCTGGTTTGTTCATATCGCTGTATAATATTTCACCTGAAATAGTATTTCATACATTATGCAAGGTCAGTAATGCTGATCAAATCATAATGTTCATACTAAGTACCTATCTTTAAACTCTTTTTGTAAGGATGAAGTCACATTGATAATGTTACTGTGACTAACGCCAGACGATTTTGGCATCCACAACGCAGGCCCCTGATCCAACGGGTTTAAAACGCGACTACAGCAGGGCGCACCTGAATCAGTCTAAAAAAAAACAACACAAGTGTTATTATTGGTAAATGGTCAACTTACTGTACTTCTGCTCTAACAGGACAGCGACGACTGGTCAGAAATGCGTTCATTCTCAGTTATATTATATACTTCAAAGTGCATCGCGCATGATCAATAGCAATTGCTGACTCAGACAGAGAGAGAGAGAGAGAGAGAGAGAGAGAGAGAGAGAGAGAGAGAGAGAGAGAGAGAGAGAGAGAGAGAGAGAGAGAGAGAGAGACCAATACGGCTCTATTATTATCAGAGCAGAAAACTCACAAAAGGTGTAAATCTGTCAAATGGTAACCACAGAGTTGCCATATGGCCAGAGAGGCATAAGGTTCAATCGGATGTCACCCCTTTTAAGACAAAGTACAGATCTGACTTTGATTTTACTCAGCTGTAAGATCAGGTTCACTACCGGGATATCATTAAATTTAAGATAAGATATTATATTACATCAAAACGGGTTAACAAAACAGGTTATAATAACCTCTAAAACTGTATATCTCAATATTTCCTTGATCATACATTTTAAGTATCTTAGCAGTTTATATGACATTCAGTGACATACAAATACACATTTTCGGTGACATTATTACAATATAATGTAAACTGTGATGCCTCATTTTGAGATTGAGATTTTTCGTCATTGCATATGAGTATGTCAGGCTGTGAGCACCAGATGTGCCACCTAGTACATATTAATTTATCGTATTATTCCTCCGTTATAGGAGTGAGTTAGAGTTAGTAGATTCTCCCCTATCTCATTCTCAGTCTCAGTAGCAAGGTGGTGTACTTTGATTGCTGAGCTAGCAAACACCAGACGAATATTCACTTATTTAGAAAACCTCTCTGGTGAACTTTGAGAACTAATACTTGTTGTTGTTGTTGTTGTTGTTGTCAGGTTACCTACTACCATTACCTACTACTAACAACAACAACTATTACCTACGTCTACTACTATTACCTACCTAGTAGTAGTAGTAGGTAACCTTACATAATAGCATCTTATTTATGAAACAGCATTCAGGAGGTCTATTCTAATTCCCATAATAGAGTGGATGTGATGTCAAAATCATACTGTTGAATAATATATGCTTTAAATGTTTAATTGCATTACAACATAGGACACTGTAGCATCATGAATAAGTTACAATGAACATAAGCAGTTAAGAAACAATAAATATTATCATGACAAATGGAAGAAACGTGGATTAGGATATCACATCAGGAAAGAGCTAGAAGGAAACATTGATGAATTATTCAACATTAATGAATAAGCCATGTCGAGAGAAAAAGGAGTTATTCTTGAGGATATATTTATGAGATCAGTTCCCCTCAGGGAGTCTCTTCGCTCGAGATGATTGATCTCTTCCATAGCATTGGTAGACAACGACTAGGAGAAATTGTCTGATGAAGATGATAGACAATACTAAGAAAAAGACAAACCAGTGAATTCAACACTGGGAGGAAAGAAGATTTTGCGAGGCAAGAAAGGTCTTACACGACAAAGGGGAAGGGGACAGAGAGGAGGGACAGCATGCACGAAGTATACAGAAGGAAACAAGGGATACTAGAATGGAGAAAAAGAAATTGTTTCAGAGCCAAAGGGGCGGCAAAACTCAAAACGAAAAAGAATTATAGGGAAAGAGAATAATCTGTTTAATTAACTTTGATAGGAGGGGATTGCTGTAGGACTGGAGTGTAATCTATATATAACGCTCAGTGAACTAAAAAAATAACAATATTGATAATTATACCCACGCCACAGCAAGACAACAAAGATAATTAACCCATGCATCAGGTAACAGTTTAGGTATTAATGCGGTAGGTGATTGATAGATTATGTAGATTTAAGAGACAAATATCCTCAAAGAAATTTGTCCATACTCTATTGTTTCGTAGGCTTAAGGCGGGTAGTACAGTATTGGTTAATCTGGAGCAACTAATTTCTCCAAAAGGTTACAGGCAACAGGACACCATTTTTTTATTTTTTTTATAATCTGGTCTTGCTTCCTGGCATACTTTGTAGGATGCAAGGCCCTGAAATTTGCCAAAAGTATACTTTCCCTTTAATACATATAGCATATAACTATATTTGGATAACATCTAACGTATGTTTAAAAAACAGTGGAAGTTAACACTAAATTGTATCATTAAGGGCTACTTAGAAACGAAAAAAATCATAGAAACCAAGAGGCAATAATAAATGATTATATCTGTAAAGATAATCTGAGTATGAAAGGAAAACAAATATTATTGAGGCACGTGATAAGGAACATCCAACAACTTGTTTATTTAAGGTATTAGCCTAATATAATATTAGTCACAATTGTTCCTGAATTAACCATACAGAGAGTTATTATATCAGAAGGTGTGTAAGAACTTCTGTGAGCAGAGCGCCAGCAGCAACCACTGTGAAACACCAAAGGATGTAAAAAGCACCCTGGAAAATTTAAAAGCATGAAGATCACATAGTTATAATTAAAATTAAAAAGTGTATTGTAGCAAAAGAATAACTGGGGGCCGCATTTTGGTTAGATAGTCTCTTTTACATGTAACACCAACTGATTCACTAATAAAATGTGTCAATTTAACAAACATGGGACGGAAGTGTTCATGTCTTACATGTAATATGGAAATCATACCAAAGTTTATGCAAATAATCTCTATTTAAAGGTAACAATATTATCAGGAACAAGGATGGGGTATCATTAGATAATGTAAGTTATAATAACTAATTTCAGTGTAATGACAAGAGGACCTTTTATTTTGAAGCAGAAGATTATTTGGGGTAATAATTGGTGAAATGAATGGTAACGAATGTGATGCACCGATAGAGTAATGATGACGGTAGTGATATCAGGGATAGTAATGAATGTTGTAAAACAAGATAAAGAATAGACTGTACCTGTAAATGGTCTAATGCCAGGGATCTGACTGCCACACGACCCTGTCCCACTTCTGTTTCTTGAGTCTGGTCCTTTTGTTTAATTTGTTCAGAGCTCTGCTTCATCATGAAGTTGGTCACCTCGTCCCTGTGCCACTTGTCTACAAGTCCCGCCTGCACCATTCGTCCCAGCCTACCCAATGACATATGCATTCCATAATATCAAAGCTCATAACTTATAATAAAACGTCTCCCTATTAGATAAAACAATGAACAATGAAGGTTAATCCTTGTTATTTATTCCCCATTCCCTTACTCACATCAGGTTCAATACGGGTGTGTAGGGAGCACCAGGGGGACAGGCGATGCCATACGGTTGTGGATGAAAAGTGTTGCGGGCCAAGTGGTAGAGGTGGCGGCCGTGCTTCATGGCGTATATTTCAGAGCCTACCAAACCGTTAATGAAGGCAGTGTTCTTGTCAATCACCTGCCGGATATTTATATAAATGAGGATGACTTATAAAGAAAGTATTAAAATTACATGTATAGTTTGTATTATTAATCTATTTCAGAAATTTGAGGACTAAAGGCTGAGGGCCCACTTATTGTCCTAGCCTGGGAAATATAACAAGTAAGATTGGTTCAAAATCATGTCCAATTTCGCCTGAGATGCCTAGACACAATGCGTTTTAATGTGCATATGTCGCAGTAAGGGAGAAAGATGGATGAAGGTAGAGTGTTCCAGAGTTGACCATTTGTGTATATGAAAGACTGAGAGTACCGTTTTACTATAGCATTAGAGAGTTGGACAGAAAAGCGGTGAGATCGAGTAGCTTGGCGAGTGTTGCATATTCTGCGAGGATTTCAGACGAGCATTGTTCATTGTTATAGCGATTGCTGCGAAAAGAGAGGTTGAAGTGAATCAGTAATAGGGGGAGAGTTGATGATATGAAAGACCTCTGATTCCACCTTGTCTTGAAGTGTTGTGATGGTTGAGCCTACACATGGCACCTGTAGAATGTGTTCCACTTTTGAAATGACAGATGCAATGAATTTTGGGTAATCAGTAGAGTTAGGGAAGAGGTAAACAGCACAGAGTGCCAGGTAAGCTGGACCCAGAGGGTGGAGAATTCTAAAGAGGCAAGTTTGGGAACATGAAAACAGGTGAAGTCGTTGCTACATATACACAACATCCGCATTTGAGAATAGAAAAAGTAAGAGGAGACGGAATAAGGGTTGTTCTCAGTTACTTCTGATACCTGAGTTTCGGTGAGGTGGTGTTCAAGAGCATGAATATTAATCGAATTGTCATGTGTGTTGCAGAAGTTAATGTGGAGTGAGTGAGACAATGGTCTAAGGCATCACGGTGGGTCGTTAGCTGTGGAGCCAGGTCTTATGGAGTTTATAGACCCATCCTCAGGCGTCTCTGGGTGGGTCTTAATTTATATATATATATATATATATATATATATATATATATATATATATATATCAATTAGGTTAGTTATATCCATACTTAGATATATGATTTCTTCCTTAAATGCAATATTTCATAAGATCAGCATGGAATATATGTATTAACAAATAGATATAAATACCCCTTTAAAAGCATCCATTGCAAATAGAGAGAAACTCCGTGAAGAATCAAGGGAGTCGTAGATGGCTTTGAAGATGCCTGATGTTGCTGTCTGTGTAGAAAATGAAGAGATTTTTTAAACTGATCGAGTACAAATTTAGCTATATGGTTCAGACTGACTGGGCATCGGTTAGATTCCCAATAATAGTGATTATTCTCAGTCCGCTTGATAACATCTATAGAATGAAGGTTTTATACAGGCTCTGAGCATTCGCACTATAGCAGTGTGATCTACTTCCCCAGAGCTAGCAAGCAATTCTAAACTGAATCTGAGCAAAGCACATTTCTATGCACTGTATAATAAAGTAGGTATTCTCATTCTAGTTCTCCTTGAAACAGGAAGATGTGTATTTTGGTTATGATAACATGCATTAATTCCTATGGAGTGAAAAGAATAGCTAAGGTTAAGATAAGGGGAAATAGACTGGAAATAGAAATTATACCCTAAGAATTATCTCATCGATGGTACCAACAGTCACTGACGCCACCACCCCTCGCTCCCTGGCCTCAAGAAGGTCCTCCAGAGAGTCAATTGGTTTATCAAATGACGGTTTGGTGAGGTAGGCTGTGAGGGTGCCTGCGTACACAGCTGTGGGACAGAATTTAGTACACTCTGTATTCATTCCCATTCTGTGCATTCTGTATACATACAACATCATGAATAGATTATTCAGTATTACTCTGACAATTTAGAATTTATCAGAAACACTAGAACAGAAAACTTTCACATTCAAGAGAAACAAGAGTCAACATAAACCAGACAACAGAACCACTCACCATACAAAATGACACAGAAGGCGTACCAGGAGAAAAAGACCAGTCTGAGTGGCCAGGAGGACGCGGGCAGCAAGTTCCCCTGGATGATGATCGTTCTGAACATATTGAAGCAGAACATCTCGACGCCCCTCAGCCCTGGTTCTGAGCCCCATTTTATCCTGCCCGAGTCAAAGGAAGGTCCAACATTCCTGCTACGTTCATTGTGTGTTGAATCAAAGGTTTGTGTGAGTTGGTGGTGGACTCGGCTGAACAAGTACCCGAGTGGTCCCATTAGCAACGTTACAATCACCAGGATGATCCATGTCTGTAAACAGATATTAGAGATCCTAAAACATTATTTAACGGGTTATGAATACCAGTCTATATCATCCATTTTAAAATACGCTATAAACCTTTGATAAGTGAGGTACTATACTTACAAGTGATGAAAATGGATATAAAACAGCAAGTGATCGACTCCTCTCTGCTGGAGCTTTGGAAGTGAGGGTTGTGGAGTCAAAGAAGTAAGGGTAGGAAAAATCCACCACGGTCTCTCTTGATGCTGCGGCACCAGAAAAGAGTAAGTGGATTGAAATAAAGTGTTACTTTGAGAACAAAGTTCGTTTAATCAGGAAAGTTCAGTTCTGCATATGCCACAATTACTCTTTGTAAGAATGTTGTCTATATTGCTTCTAAATTCCATATTACCTTTAATAATAAAATAATAAAATTAACTCATAACTTTTTGCGTAATCCCACTAACAAACAGACGAAAATAATAACGTAATCCCAAAACATAATTTACTGGGAGAAGCATTGAATAAACCTTCTGACACCGGTGAAATATGAAAGAGCCTATCGTTGTAAGAAGGATTTGTCTTTAACTTTATGTCTACTTAATTATCTGTCTACATATCTACTTGAATATATATTATATCTTTACATCTACGGACTTTCTTGCTACCTTACCAGTGATGGTAAATTCATCGATAGCAAGATGGGCGCCCCTAGTGGCAATTTCCCTCGTTATACCAGTCACTGTTCCGTCCTTTTGTACTCCTCCCCACTGCTGGTCTGGAGGCACCTCCACTCGGTACCTAACAAGGGGAAATTCACATAGGGAAATTCGTAGAGGTAGACAACACAGGATAAATGCCATGGGATTGGTGTTAAATAATATGCTGAATGCCCGTGTTCAAGTAAAGACATGACTGTGATATAAGAAGTATGCTGTGGTATATTGGAGATTATTATGGTGCTGGAATGTTCTCTAGACACCAATTTTACTTTGTGGAATCTATTTCCAATAGTATGAAGTAAATGAACAGTAGAGTGTAAATATAATATAAAACCCACGTAAAGTTGAGGTAGTAGCCAAGAGTGTTGATTACATTGATATCAATCCCTCTGTCACCGACAACAGTATCATTCTCCAGATACTTCAGTCCAAAAAAAGGCCAATTATCTACAGCTGAAGAGATTAAGTGGCGGCCTTGGAAGTTTCGGTAATGATTTACGATATCAGGATAGAGAGGACGATTCAGGCTTCCCTTTCCTACTTTTCCCTTACGTCCTTTCCACACTCCCACCTCCTGGAACCTGGGAAATAATTATAGTCTGAATAATACAACTCGCCAACACAGTGGGTAACTATCACTGATACTATGATGGACACCACCTGGGTGAGTGGTGTCATAACACTCATTACAACACACATTATTATTTCACACTCTCCATATGAAATATACTGTATATACCTTATTACATGCCCTTCTATTGGCTTGCTTTTGGTGTTACAAGTTACAGGTTATTAAAGGCCGCCAATAAGTGGTAGTAGTCAATGAAACAGTGTTAAGTACACACTAAACTGTAAGAAACACAACTATAGAAACACAAAGATGCTGAGTGGCCCAGAGACCTCTCCACCCACGTGAGACGGTGAGACCCGACTCAGCTTCGGCTATGGCTGTGTTAGCAGGAAGGCCTCAGTGGATGTTTTTACAATGTCACGAACAGGGCTCGAACGCTGGACTACAAAAAATGCAGCCGCGCATTCTACCACTGTGCTATCCAGAAACTAACATCTTTATAAAGTCAATGTTCAACACATAGTTGACTAATCTCCAAATATTTTCCACTATCAGTAAGTAAATTCTAGAACAACAGAAATTAGATATAAGTAACAT